>CABHPP010000229.1:35977-49413 GCA_902168425.1 Peromyscus attwateri | reverse complement strand
ACACACACACACACACACACACACACACACACACACACACACACACAAACTGCAAAAACTGTACATGGTGGCACATGCTTGTAGTCTCGGTACTAACTGGGAGAGGATTAGAGGATTAGAAGTTCGAGATTATCCTCAGCTACTTAGCAAGTTCCAGCCAGCCTGGGATACATAAGACCCCACTGGAAACAATAAAACCCAAACCAAAAATGAGTGGACACAGTGGCATTGCTAGAGGCCACGTTACTAATGATGCTTGCCAGCAACTGATGCCAGTCCTGTATGCCTAAAGTCTGGTGGGAATGCCCTTCTCTTAAAAGCCAGCAAGAATCAGGGGAGGCACATGCACCTCGCACTCCATGCCTCAATGCAGGCTGCCACTGAACTCACCCAGAAACACAGATTAAACAAAGAGATGGGAAGCAGCAGACAAATGGATAGGATCTTAAAATTGCCTGTGTAGTTATTGAAAACCAACCGTTACTCAGAAACGCAGGTAAAGCAACCACAGTATGTGTTTCCTGGAGTGTATGGGTTCTGTGGATCAGTGGCTAGGTGGGGGTGGGCTTTGGTGGTTGCTCTTGTTTGTTTTGCCTGCTTTTTTCTTGTGCACGGTAGAACCCAGGGCCTTGCACATGTTAAGCGAACACTCTACATCTCCAGCCATAGTTAAGCTTCATTACAAATGGTACGAAAAGTTTCTACTGTATTACAACCAAATTGTGTGTAGACGAATTTCTAAACAGTCTTGTTAAATAAGAAACAGAGCCAAATACAGGAGTGAAAGCCATAGAGATCAGAGAAATAGTGAGTGCCACCAGCTAACCTTAGCTCACCACGCCACCTTAGCTTCCCCAGAGAGAGAGAGAGAGCTTCTTCCTGTCTAACCTGTGCTTTTATTGCCTTGCTGTTCTGCCCTCTCATGGGCTCTTAGCCCAGCTACCTCACTTCCTTGTCACTGCCTGTCTGTACAGACCTCCAGGTCTCAATGGTTGGTACTGGATTAAAGGCGTATGTCACCACGCTTGGCTGTTCCCTAGTGTGTCCTTGAACACACAGAGACTCTGCTTGCCGTGTGATCGGATTAAGGGCATGTGCTACCACTGCCTGACTTTTGTTTATGGCTGGCTATGTCCTCTGATCTCCAGGCAAACTTTATTTATTAACATACAAATAAAATATCACCACATTTCAGCACAAATAGAATATCACCACACTTGTGACTTGTTAACCTCATGTCTCCAGCACCAAACACGGAGACCGATAATTACAACGCAGTGCGGCACGGCCAGAGGGAGCGTGATCAGAAAGTAGTGGGAACCTAGAAAGAGGAGTCAGTTTCTTTCTGGAGAACAGAGGAAACCATTCAAAGAGGAAACTGCATTTGAGATTCATTTTTATTTTTAGCTGAATACACAGCTTTTTATTTATTTATTTTCTCTAGTTTTGGAAGCTCTGTGATTTAATGATAGAAGGATGAGGAGTCAGTTTTCCAACTTAAAATACTTACAGATTAAAATCATCTCGATCCTTTAATAAATTATACAAAAAAGATGATGAGACAACACATGTGCACTCTTGGAACTGATGGTCAGCCCAGCCAGAGCCCTGACAATGGACCTCCTCCAACTGTGAGGACACAGAGCCGTCCTTGTTTATACCAACACATCATCTTGTCCAGCACAGTCAGCCTGTCCTTGATGACTTCCATGTGTGGTGAGTGTGCATGCCCAGTTGTTAAAGCAGATGTTCACTTTCCTCACCCTCCAGAAGCAGGCCAGGGCCTTGCCTATGTTTCACAGAAATCATTCTCTGACGGTGGTGGTGGGAAGCCTGGTACCCCTCCCCCATCCTCATCCGAAAGCAGATGCACTTCTGTAGCTGCTTCCTTTCTTCACATATCACTGGAGCAGCTTTGAAAATCAAAACCATGAACTTGACTATTCTCTGCTCTCAGAGATCATTTCCATGGGGATTGACTTCAGCTCTCTGACATTTGTCCATTGGTGAGGTTTTATGGACTTTGGTAAAAAAAAAAAATAAAAATTAGGCACTGTCTTAGTTACTATTCTATTGCTATGAAGAAACACCATGACCAAGGCAACTTATAAAAGGAAGCATTTAATTGGGGGCTCGCTTACAGTTTCAGAGATTTAGTCCATGACCATCATGGCGGCAAGAAAGGCGGCAGGCAGGCAGGCATGGTACTGGAGCAGCAGCTGAGAGCTCACATCTGATCTGCAAGTTGTAGGCAGAGAGGGGAGACAGAGACACAGACAGGCAAAGAGACAGGGACAGACACACATACACAGGAGAGAGAGAGACACACAGAGAGAGAGACAGAGAGAGAGACAGACAGAGAGAGAACCTGGTGTGGGCTTTTGAAACCTCAAAGCCCATCCCCAGTGACACAGCTCCTCCAACAAGTCCACACCCCCAATCCTTCCCAAACCTTAGTCCACAAACTGGAAACCAAACATTCAAGTATATGAGCCTATGGGGAGCATTCTCATTCAAATCATCACAAGTACTCAGGGGTTGGGTTGTCCAAGGACACCCTTCCCAGATTAAACAATAAGTAAATGGTGCTTCTTAAAACTCACTACAAAGACGAAAGTTCTAGCTTTCTGGATTTCTTCACATTTAACATCTGCATATAGTACCCTAGTCACATATAGAATTATTTAATCGGCACTTTTGAGTTAAACCTAAAGCCCAAAGGGCTCCTAAAAGCCCAAGCTGCATTTAGATGAGCCCTCACCATTTGGGCCAAGATAATATGTGGAATTTATGGCAAGTTCCAGAGAAAGAGAAAATCCTCTGTCTTTCTAGAAAAACTCCTAGTATGTTGCTAGACCCTGTTACTTATCTGAAATGTCTTTATGTATGTGTAAGTGGGGGTATACACACATGTGCCTGTGAGCGCACACACCAGTGAGTACACAAGCACAGGACCAGAGGAGAATACCGGGTGTCCTCTTCTGTCATGATCCCCCTTACTCCCTTCAGAAAACATCTTTCACTTTATCTGAAGATAGGCTGGCAACCACTGAACCACAAGAACCCCTTTGTGTCCATTCCCCACAGCACTGGGGCTATATACACACATAACCGTGACTGCCTTTTAATGTGTGTTCTGGGGCTTTGAACACATGTCCTCATGCTTGTAGTTGGAAGGTTTCTCCGGTCCTGCCTGGCCCCTGATGGTTCTGACGAATCTCTCCCACCCACATCTCGCAGCAGCTTGGCCCCAAGTAAACACACAGAGGCTTGTATTATTTACAAACTGTATGGTCTATGGCAGGCCTCTTGCTAGCTAGTTCCTATAGCTTAACCCATTTCTATTAATCTATAAGTTGCCATGTGGCCATGGCTTACCTGTATTTTCACATCTTGCTTCCCCTGCTGGCAGCTCGCAGCGTCTCCTTCTCCTTTTTCCTCCCCTATCTCTCTTGGATTTTCCTGCCTGGCTCCATCCTGCCCTGCCATAGGCCAGTGCAGCTTTACTTATCAACCAATCAAAGCAACACATATTCAGAGCATACAGAAAGACATCCCACAGCACATGCATGCACAGTGATCACTCTAAGCCATCTCCCTAGCTTCTGAAATTCCTTTTGCAGATATCTGCTTTCAGCCTGTAGCTTGGGTTCCCTTCTTTGGATAGTGGGTATTCTTTTCACAAAGGGATAAACACGATAGAGGAGAAAGGAAATGGATTGAATAGAAATAATTGGGTACTCACATGCAAAATATGAATTCCAACATAGATCTTACATCTTTTCCAAAAATTAACTCAAAGAGCATCACGGACATACATGTAAATCACAGGACTAGAAAACTCTTAAAGGTAACAAGAGAAAACTCTAGGTATCCTTGGATTTGATAATAATGTTTTTAGATTTAGTGGACATAGGCATTAACCATGTACAAATGCAAAATCTCATGTATATGTGTGTTTATATCATCACATAAACATACACATAATATATGGTTTTTTTATTGAATGTAAGAAGGGAGAGTAGCAGTGCAATAAGCTCTTGGAGCTCAGAGACGATGAGTCATAGGTCAAGGTAGACATCCCAGTTGTGAAGCTGGGGAGCAGGGTGGGCTGTGGCTGTTGGTGCAGAAGAAAAGAGGGAGGAGGGAGGAGAGAACTTGAGCAAAGTATTGGTGGCCCATAATCTCTCAGTGGAGGACCCACATCTAATCAATGGGGCAAATGTATAGTTATCACCACAGAGTAGCTAGAATCTGCTTATGGCCCTTAAGTGTGCTTTGGGGTATGTCAACTCCATGTTACTAGGAAGAATGTTCTGAGCTGAGAGTTTCAAGCATGATGTTTCCCAGAATCATTATCAATGTCTCCCATGACCTCCTTTAGAGCTAGGTTTCTCAATCATGGCATTATTAACATCTGGGGACAGATCATCCTTTGGGAGAATGGGATTGTCTTGTGCATTAGGATGTCTGATTGTATTCTCTGCCTAATAAATGCCTGGAACACCCAGTTTCCTCATGGATAACGACAACCAAAAGTATCTCCAGATATCTCCAAAAAGCCCTCAGGGAAGGAAATGGAATTTTCTCTGAGAACCAGGGATTCAGAGCTGTAGTTAGCAGTCACACAGAAGGCCTGCTTCTCAGGAATGTGCTTTCTGGGCACAGACTGCCTAGCCTATCTTTGTGGAGTCTGGAAACCTCTGCTTCAGTTCTTGGCTCCAAGTCCCTGCCTTGAGTTCCTGTCTTGACTTTCTTGCACAGTTGACTGTAGCCTGAAGCCAAATAAACCTATGTTTTCCATGTTGCATCTGGTCAGTGTCTTATCATAGCCAACTAGAACAAAAATATTTACCTGTTAATGAACAGAGAGAAACATTCTTACAAATGGAAAATTCTAATGTAATATGGAATCTCTTCTCCCTCTGGGTTTTATCCTCAAACAGGTCACCAACATTTTCCTTTGATACAGAATTTTGTTCTGGTTGGGGATGAAGACCTGAAGTCAGAGATGGGTAAATGAGGCGTAGAGGTTGAAAAAAGATGGCTCAGGAGTTATCTATAGTCTTGACATAACCTCTAAGCTTTTCTTAATAACTTGCTATTCTTCTTTAACATCTCTTTTTCACCTAGACACAGTATTTAAAACTCAATGTTCATGAAATTCAGTTTCATCTCTTTTTTTTCCTTATAGGTTTTAAAATTCCAGGTAAGGTAGGATACCAATGGCTGGAGAGATGGCTCAGTAGTTAAGTGCATTTGTTTGCTGCCCTCCCAGAACATCTGACTTTGGTTCTCAGCACTCATATTGGGTGACTCACAACTGCCTGTGACTCCAGCTCAGATCCCTTCTTCTGGCCTCCATGGCCACCTGCACACACATGGCATGTATACATACACATATACATAAAAAATAAAAACAAATTTTTAGATAAAGTAGGCTGCCCATTCATAATATTTGATTCTATTGCATAAGATTTCTAATTTAGTGTTCAAAAATGTATGGATATCAAATGTTCACTACAGAGGTGATGCACAGCTAAGATATTTTTAGTTAGGTCAGAATTTGGATTTTCTTTCTCCCTTCCTCTTCCTCTGTCTCTATCTCTCACCTTCTCTGGCTAGTTTGGCTAGAAGTCTGTCAATTTTGTTAATATTTTAAAGAACAACCCCCTTCCCTTTATTAGTTTTATGTTCTGGTCTTTAGTCTCTGTCTCATTGATTTCTGCCCTCATCATTGGTGTTTGACATTTTCAGCATTTGGGCCTGACTTCTTGATTTTTCTAATGCATTGAGCAGCATCGCTGAGCTATTCATTTCCCATCTATCTGACTTTTTAATGTGAGAACCTACAGCTATAAACTTTCCTCTCAGGACCACCTTGGCTGTATCCTGGAGGTTCTGGTAAGTTGTACTGTTGTTTTCATTTGATTTTAGGAATTTAAAATTTTCTTTCCTGATTTCATCAATGACTCATTGTTCATTCAAAGGTCAAGTATTTGTGTATTTTCTGAGTCTAGCCTTGGTAGTGATTTCTAGTTTTATTGCAGTCTGAAAAATATTGGGGATTACTTTAATTTTTGTATTTGTTAAAGTTTGTTTTGTGGCTATAATGAGATCAGTTTTAGAGAATGTTCCATGAGAAGAATGTGTGTTCCCAATATGTTGGCTGAAATGATCTGTAGATATGCATTGACCTATGTTATAACTTAGTTCTGATGTTTCTTTGATGACTTTTAGTTTGAAAAATTTATGTAGATGTGAGGGTGACATATTGGAGTCTCCCACTATTATTGTGGCCTTTTAGTGTTTTGTTTTTGTTTTTTTGTTTTTGTTTTTGTTTTTGTTTTGTTTTGTTTTTGTAAAAATTGGGTCCTAGGATTCACAGAGTAAATATTTACAATAGTTTTGTCATCTTGATGAATTGCTCTCTTTATCAACATACACTGGCCCTCTTTATTCCTTCTGAATAATTTTACTTTGATATCTAATTTATCAGATAAGGAATTCCTGTACCATCTTGTTTATGGCTTCCATTTCTTAGATAGGTTGATTTCCAACCTTTGACTCTTGTTTTTCTTCAGGGGCAGGGAGTATTTCCTAGATATGTAAATTTGTTGGAGATATCAGATGTGTGTGTGTGTGTGTGTGTGTGTGTTGTGTACATCAATGTACCACAGCACTATATGGAGGTCAGAGGACAACTTGTGGGTTCTCTTCTTCCACCATTTGAGCTCATGGGATTGGACTTAGGTTCTCAGCCTTAGCAGCAAGTCCCTTTACCCACTAAGTCATCTTGCCAGCCCTGGATCTTAGTTTTAATCCACTTGATTAGTCTGAGTCTTTTAATTGGTAAGTTAAAGTCATTTGCATTCCCGATTATAACTGAGAAGCATTTGCTATTATCAATTATTGTGCTGGTTGCTGTTTGGGTTCCTGGCTGATTAATAGTTCTGTTGTTGAATATCAGTTGAAAATGTGTTACATTTGTTTTTGCTGTGGAACATTTGTTTTAATGATGCAAAAATGTGTTGCATTCTTTTATGTTGCATTTGTTTAATTCTGTGAAGCTGTTATACTTTGCCTGTCTAAAACATCTGATTAGTCTAATAAAGAGCTGAACAGCCAATAGCAAGGCAGGAGAAGGGATAGGTGGGGCTGGCAGGCAGAAAGAATAAATAGGAGGAGAAATCTGGGAAGAGATCAAGGAGAAAGAAAAAGGAGAAGGAGGAGGACTCCACGGACCAGCCACCCAGCTACACAGCAAGCCACAGAGTAAGAAGTAAAAAAAAGGCTATAGAATAGAGAAAGATAAAAGCCCAGAGGCAAAAGGTAGATGGGATAATTTAAGTTAAGAAAAGCTGTCTAGAAATAATCCAAGCTAAGGCCGGACATTCATAGGAAAGCATAAGCCTCTGTGTGATACTGGGGAGCTGGGTGGCAGGCCCCTCATAGAGTAAAGAGCCAAAACAGTAAGAAAACAACAGCTACATAGTTCCTTTCTTTTCCTGGTAATGTTAGATGTTTACTGTGTTGGACATGATTGATTCCTTTCTGGTTCTCCTCTGTTCATATGGATAAAACAGTCTTCCTTTTTCCTGTGTATATAGCAGTCCTTTCAGAGTTTCCTGCAGCACTAGCTTAGTGAGCATGAACTGCCTTATCTCGTGTTTGTCTTGAAATAGTTTTATTTATTTATCAACTTTAATAGAAACTTTGCTGTGCACAGCAATCTTGGTTGATAGTTATTTGCTTTCAGGGCTTGAAATATATAATTCCAGAGCTTGGGAAATGATGCCTCAGAAAGCAAAGTTCTTGCCATGCAAGTGTGAGGCTAAGGTTCAGATCCCTAGCACCCACATGGTGGCCAACATGTAATCCCAGCACTTGGGAAGTGAAAACACGGATTCCTAAGGCAAGCTTGCTAGACTAGATGAATCAATAAGCTATGGGTTCCTGTGAGATCCTGCCGTAATATAGGAGATGGAGAACAGTCAAGGGAGATACCTGACATTAACCTCTGGCTTCTATATACATGCACACACATGCATATGTACACATACATATCCATATACATGCACACACATGCACATGACAAAAAACAATCATTCCATGCTTTCCTGGCTTTTAAGGTTGTTGATGGCAGATCTGATGTTTCAGCCCTGTGTTATTAATAGTTGGTGTTTTCCCCTAACAGCTTTTAGTTTTGTTTTTTTCTTTGTGTTTTTGATATCTCAACTAGGAGAGGTTCCTCTCTGGTCATGTCTATTTGATTCTAAATGTTCCCTATGTTTGGACATCTATTTCTTTCTCTAGGCTTGGAACATTCTCAGTTTTAATTTCACTGGGTAGATTATCTAAGCCATTTGACTTTATCTCAGTTCCTTCTGTCCTATGGATTCTTAGATTTGGTTTCTTAAATGTAACCAAGACTCCTTGTAAGTTTTGGTCATGATCATTAACTTTTTATTTACATGTCTTTATATATTGTTATCCTGACCTTGTTCTTCACTCCTGAAATTATTTCTACTTTCTCTTGCCTGTTGATCATACTTTCTGCTGTTTTTTATTTGATTGGTTGGTTCTTTCATTTCAGAAGTTTCTGCGTGGTTCTTTTTCAGTGTCTCAATTTTCTTGCTGAATTTTTCCTTCATGTTTTAAAAGTTTTCCTCCAAGTTACTGATTTTTTTTCATGTATTTCGGTAACTGTCTTAGAGTTTCTATTGCATGACAAAACACCATGACCAAAAAGCAAGTTGGGGAGACGGGGGTTTATTCAGCTTATACTTCCACATTGTCAGGACAGGAACTCAAGCAGGGCAGGAACCTGGGGGCAGGAACTAATGCAGAGGCCATGGAGGTGTGCTGCTTACTGGCTTACTTCCCATAGCTTGCTTAGCCTGCTTTCTTATAGAACCCAGGACCTCCAGCCTGGGTGAGGGCAGGAGACATTTTATCGACTGAGGCTCCTCCCTCTGATGACTCTAGCTTGCGTCAAGTTGACACACAAAACCAGCTGCTACAGTAAATTTTCTCATCTTGGTCCAGAACTAAATTCCTTGTCTGTTTATCTGAGCCCTCTGTTTGTTTTTTGAGCCTTTTCAAAAGTGGTGCTCGGAAATATTTTCCTGGCGTGTCGGCTACCTCACCCTTCTTGATTCCCGGGGTTCAGAAGCTGCCAGCTTGTGGGTGACATAGTGGAATGCTGCCTCACGTTTTATGCCTCTGGTAGAGTGCATGTATCCACTGACTTGTAGCCCCCCATCATTGGTTTCTCTTGCTTGCTTTATTTATGTGAGTCCCATGTCAGGTTGTCTTCACTTGGACGTGAGTCCCAGGGAAAAGCCGGCTGCAGTGAGAACTGATGGCTTACCAACAGTCTCGGTGCAGGCTGTGAAGGCGCGTGTGTGCTTTGCCTCCCGTAAGGGACTTTTAAAGTTAAAGTCATTATTTGACAGTGTCATATGTGTATTAAATGCATTCTGACTACTCTCACCTCTATAGCACATCTTTTCCCCTCCCACACCTCCTTCAACATCCCCTTCTCTCTACAAATCCCTTCATCCTTGTATTTTTGTTTTGTAACCCACTGAGTGTAACTAGCCCCATCCACACGACCATGGGTTTGAAACTCTCCCTTGGAGCCCAGTAGGCTCACCCAGTGGGCTCGTATGTGCACAATTGAAGACAATAATTCTCCGAGCATCCATAGACAATTGTTTTTCAAGTAGGTCCCCGTGAGCCTCTCCCTCATCCATGACTGACTGTTGGCAGGTCCAGTCTTGTGCAGGTCTAATGCAGACAACATGACTGCTGTGAGTTTATGACTGCAATGGCTACGCCATGCCCAGAAGGTCACAGTTAAAGCCCTTCTTCCTATCATCTACCTCTTACATTCTTTCTGCCCCCTCTTCGATATTCCGTGCACCTTATAAAGTATGGAGGCAGAGTACTGGATGGAGAAAATGTCATTTATAGTTTGTTTTGTATGCATGTGTAATTCATACCAGTATTTAAATATTGACAGGGAAGGGGGATTGGGAGGGGGACAAGGGTGGGTAAAGTAAGATGAAAGGGAGAATCTGTGGGTTTGAGATATGAAAAGCAGTAGAGAAAATATTCTATATTAAGGTTAGAGGAAAGGAAGAGACACAAAAGCTTTCAATGAGAGACAAGATACAATACATCAACTAAACACAGAAGTGTGCATTCTAAAAATTCTGTAAAGCTATATTTATAAAAAGAAAAAATTGAAGTTTAAAACAATACAGCCACCAATGAGTAATGAAATGCAATAGAAGGCGTGAGGTTCTCTTTCTGTGCTTCTTCCCGGTTGGGGAGGCCTACTCCCAGTATTTCCCTTAGTTCTGTCTGCCAAGTTCCCTCACTTCCCCACTTCCTCTGGTCCCTGTAGGTCCTGTCTGTCGTGGCCGGGGTGGGAGCAGAACCATGGAGATCACTCAGCGTCAGACTCCCTTGCCAGGCTTTGATGCTTTTCTCCAGCGTCTGTGCAGCTCAAGTTTGTTGCTCCTGTCTGGATGCTGCACAGGGTTCTCCATTCTGCCATGCTCTTCCCAGGGTCCCGGCTGGTCCTTTGCTCCAGGGAGCAGTTAGGGAGAGAGAGAGAGAGAGAGAGAGAGAGAGAGAGAGAGAGAGAGAGAGAGAGAGAATGATGCACATTGCAGATATCTCAACTTTAGAGTCCCATCCCTCCTTCTCTGGGACTCTGTCTGGGTTGTTGTGGGTAGATCCAAGCACGCTACATCCAGCCTCCATGGAGATCTTCCCGTGGTCCAATCACTGGCTGTGTCCCCAGTAAGCCAGACTTTCCCCAAAGTATCTTAGAAAGGGACCTCGGCTTCCTGTCTGCTGACAAGGGAACAGGACTGAGGGCCAGGCTGGGAAGTGGCACACACCACTTTTGTTCCTGTCCCTGTGACCTCCCTAATCACATGGCTCCATTTAGATACAGGAGCACTGGGAGTCTGCCTCCAGTGTGCCTGCCAGTTCCTGAGTCCATCCACTTTCCACATCTTAGTTACTCTCATGTGGTTTCAGGGTAGATATTTGGCTTCTCCATGTTCTGAGCATAACAAACCTCAGGAATATCTATCTCATGTTGCTCTGAACAGATTTCTAATGAATAATTTAGCATCCTACATATCTTCGTATGTACCAGATAATACCATTTCATCTAATTCTAAACTCTCTACACCAAAATAAGTCCAGATTTGTCTTCCTCGGAATGGTTGGGTTTGCTACTATTCCCATCTTAGAAGATGTTGAAAATAGTCCAGCACAATAAACAAACTCATGAGAATCAACATTTCTGTTCACCAGTTTAAGTGGAAGGGCTTCAGGCTCACAGTTAGTCTCAGAGCTAAGGGCAGTCGAACAAGAAAACGCAAACCAAGACATTTTCACTCATTAAAATTTGACCTCAGGCCGGACAGTGGTGGCGCACACCTTTAATCCCAGCACTCGGGAGGCAGAGGCAGGCGGATCTCTGTGAGTTCGAGGCCATCCTGGTCTACAAAGTGAGTTCCAGGAAAGGCTCAAAGCTACACAGAGAAACCCTGTCTCGGAAAAAAAAAAAATTTGACCTCAGTACCCTTCACCTTAGGAGATGTGCCTTGCCCCTTGGGTGTGCACCGTTGAGCCTGAAGTGGATAATCAGGACGGCTCTGAGTGGCTCCAGTCCTTAGTATCATTGATAGTTCTAGCCAGGACAGGGCCACTGTCCATATTTCAAATTTTTTTGAATTAAAAAAATTAAATCTGTGCTCAGAAAAAGCTTCATTTTGTAGTAGACAACAGTTAATACAGAGTCTCAAAACTTACCAAAGTGCTAAGAATAAGTGACTGGGTGTGCTCGGTCCTAAATGGAGCATCGATACCAGCACGCTCAGAGAACATAGCGAAAGCAGAGAGGAAAACAGACAGACAAGCTAGGGGCTGGAAGGAGGGCTGCGAGATGGTGGCTTCAGACTTGGTGTGCTTGTGGTACCCATGAACTCACAACAGCGGTGGTTGCTCCTGTCTGACCTACGTAGGATCAAGCCAGTCAGAAATGCCAGCGTGGATGGATGAGGGGCTCACAAGACCCCACCCTTCCTCAAGGATCTGTTGGCAGTTGACAGCCGCTGGGAAAGGATGGTCATTTTTCTTTGAGGGTGTGGCCACTGGTGGATTGCCCATGCTCCTGTGGATGAGGTCATACCTGTGTGTTTACAGCAGCACTGATTGGATGCTGTGGGATAGAAAAAGGAGATATGAGCCGGGCAGTGGTGGCGCACGCCTTTAATCCCAGCACTCGGGAGGTAGAGGCAGGCGGATCTCTGTGAGTTTGAGGCCAGCCTGGGCTACCAAGTGAGCTCCAGGAAAGGCGCAAAGCTACACAGAGAAACCCTGTCTCGAAAAAACCAAAAAAAAAAAAAAAAAAAAAAAAGAAAAAGGAGATATGAGGCTGGGAGACATTTGGGAGGTCCAGGGGAAGGAGAAAGGAGGAAATTGGTGGATATGAGAAATATATACATATATCAAAGAAAACAGTTTTTAAAAGGAAAAATTAAATTTGCATGTGAGAACTACTGAAAGATGAAAAGCATTCAGATAAAAATAAAAGTGAAACTCAATGGAAACATTAAACATGTAGAAATGTGCCACAGCAGAACACCACATTCTCAGTAGCCTTCCTGGTCAGAAGAAGAAATGCACCTGGAGACATTTGAACAGCAGTTCCTAACAGAACACAACCAGGAATATACAATTTCTCATAAATGTTCAGATGCTAATCCAAACAACCTCAACTTTTGTGGTTTTAACTAATACCAGTCACTAAAATTCAATTACAGGATAATTTTCTGCTCTTAGCAAACTTTCCCCTCCTATAGGCTCCTGTCTGGCCTCCTGGCATCTGCCCTCCTCCTCGCGGACAGTGTGTCTTAGAAGAAGCTAGAGGCTAAGCCTTTTCAATGACAGAGAATATTCAATGTTTTCTGTCCAACTCTGGATTCCCAAACTTAATATTTTCTATGTCCATACATGTGTTTCCCTTCAAATTACACAATTCCATTTTCTTTATGGATAAATAAAATTACATTGTGTAGACTTACCACATTTTCATTATCCATTCATTACTGATAGACCTCTAGGCTATTTCTTTCTTTTTTTTTTTTTTTACTATTATGAATAGAGAGAGCAGCAATGAACATAGATGAGCAAGTGTTTCTGTAATAGGATACAATTCTTAAGACAATCTATGCTAATAATTTGTTCCAGGACAGCTAGGGCTGTGTAGAAAGACCTTGTCTCAACAAAACAACAACAACAAGAGAAGAAAAGAAGGAAGGAAGGAAAGGAGGGAGGGAGGGAGGGAGGGAAAGAGAGAGAAAGAAAGAAAGAAAGAAAGAAAGAAAGAAAGAAAGAAAGAAAGA
>CABHPP010000229.1:0-35967 GCA_902168425.1 Peromyscus attwateri | reverse complement strand
AAGAAAGAAAGAAAGAAAGAAAGAAAGAAAGAAAGAAAGAAAGAAAGGAAGGAAGGAAGGAAGGAAGGAAGGAAGGAAGGAAGGAAGGAAGGAAGGAAGGAAGAAAGAAAGAAAGAAAGAAAGAAAGAAAGAAAGAAAGAAAGAAAGAAAGAAGGAAGGAAAGAAGGAAAAGAAAATCTAGGTTAAAAATCTTCCCAGGGTAGAATACCTGTCTGGAATGTATATGACTCTAGGTTTTATTCTCAGCACTGCAAATAAAACCAAAACCACAAACCTTTCTTCTACCTGGGACTTAATAATCGCTCTCTTGGTTCAGAATTCCCAAGTTCCTCAATGACATCTACCTGCCTGACCTTATTATCCTACACAATTCCTCTAAATTGCTATGCTATCTAGACCAAAACCCTTCAAAGACTTCTTAAAATCAACTGGGAAAAAAAAACCTAGTGGTTTCTGTGGTACTTGTCACTCTCTGTAGCCTGATCCCTCCTCTGCCTAAGCAAGGAACACAAGGAATGGAGTTCTAGGAGCCTAACAAGACAAGGACCTCTCCTAAGGGTCTGCAGAGGTGCAAAACCTGCCAACACCTTGATCTGAACCCTTAGCAATCAATGACAGACTCTGACCTTTGGAACTGTGGGTTTGAAAATGTATTGCTGTCCCTGACAATGTGTGTGTTTATTACAGTAGATAGGAAACGAATACAACTTCCTCTAGATGTCTCCATGCCTGTCCCAGCCTGGGCTGCATGCTGCTCCTCTGCAGACCCTGACCATCTACTTCATATCAGAGCCACAGTGTGCTGACTGCACATGTTTGTTTTCCTGTTAAGTCATATGTTCCTGGGCACCTGGCATTTAAAGGTACCTCACAGATATTGGGAGAGGGTAGAAGTGCCCCATGGGGTAAAAGGTGGGGCAAGGCTCAGGGGAGAGAACTACTCTCAGTTCTGTGCTCCTCTTTCCCAGTGCTCTAGGAAGGGCTGGACCCAACAAAGCAGAACATATTGTACCGAGAACAGACCCTTAGGTTATGACCAACCCGTGGGACAAAGAACTAAGAGAAAAAAATGGAAAGAAAAACTGTCCCATGCACGGTGATTATTGAATTACATCTGGATAGAGGATTTCATAGCCCTCAGATTCGTAGACTATCACTGGCATAGAGTGTGAGCGTCTGTCCACTCCTGATTTTGAGAAACGGATGGGCACGAGCTGCAGCTTTTGTACAAGCAGTAAGGTCTTGGATATGAGACTGCAATACACAGTGACAGTTAATTCTGATTATCAGCATGATGAGATTAATGAACAACTAGGGCATTGATGAGGCATACCCTTGGGTGTGACTGCTGAGGACATTTTCAGAGATGATTAACTAGAGGACAAGGACCTGCTCTGAAAGTGAGCGGTACCATTCCACAGGCTGGGGTCCCAGACTGAACAGAACACCAGCCCTCCCATCTCTCTGCTTCCTCATCTGCCCAGATATAAGTTACTGCCACCGCTGTGAACCTCCTTGGCCACCACAGTGGACTGTGTCCTCGAACCAGGAACCAAACAAGTTCTTCCTCCTTTAAGTTGCTTTGCTTCGGGTATTTGGTCACAGCAATGAGGAAAGTCAGATAGCACATACCCTTACACAGATTCACCAAGGTCCACGCAGACAGGCATTAGCGACATGAGTAGGAAAATGGTTAGATTCAAATGTAAAGCTGCTTGGCCATATTTTTTAATACCTTTTCAGAAGAGCTCAATTGTTCTCATGGACACTGTGACCCTCATTATCATTCGCTCCATTAAAAACACAAACAAGAAAATTCTGATTCTCCTAAAATTGCCAGACTAACAGAAGAAACTTTGGTCTTGCCCTGATCACACTGCCACAGCTTACAGCTGGACATGTGATCTCTCAGCTTCCTGTTCCTGCTGCTGTGCTGTGGCTGGCTGCCCTGACTTCCGACCACGATATAACTGTAAACCAAAATAAATTCTCTCTACCCTAAGTTGCCTTGGTCATGGTGCTTTATCACAGTGACAGAATAATGAATATAGATGTGTGTCTTGTCTTTATAACCATCAATCCAGGAATCAGTGGACCACAGTGATAACATCATTTTTGTTCTCAAGAAAGGGCCCATTTTCCACTTCATACTGAAGAAGGAGCCTGCACATATAATTGGCAGACTGTTCAATTGCTATGCTTATTCGAGTAGGGCCTTCTTTTTATATAGTGAGATCTGGAGACAGCAGAAGAGTGGCTCAGTGTGCTGCAACTTCTACAGCAGCAGGGAAGGCATGGAATAGGGATGGGATTCTAGCCAATGGATCTGAATCAGAATGCTGTATTGATCCCCTGGAAACAGTAAGTGCTCTGTGATACATTGATCCCCTGATCTGTGTTTTACAATACTTCCCATTCTGCAAGAATGCCATGGGTCTTTTTTGTTGAGGATAATAATGAAGGCACACTTTCTTCAGACTGCGTTATATAGAGAGACACATATATGTATATTTATTTGCACTGATATGAGGAAGATAAAATGACAATAAAAGTAATTAAAATGGTGCGAGGGAGAGTGTGTGCTAAAGTTTGGTCCCATGAAGTGGGGTAGAGGTGAGCCAAGCAGTTGCAGAAGAGGATTGATGATGGTGTCCACTGCTGCACAGGTTTAACACAAAGAGATGTGGGAACCAGGAAAAGGATTGTGCTGATTATTCCATGAAGAGTTCATGTTCCCAAGAGGAAGCCCTTACTTCAGAGTTGGGGCACTCAATGAGGTGCCTAATATGCTTAGACACTCATCAAAAATGAAATTAACATATTAGGACATTGAAGGGGAAGTGCATTTTTAGACATAAGAGGACACATCTGTGTTTGGGGACTGATGACTGTCCTGAATTATTTTGAAAGTGTTTTGTTTTGGTAACATATCTGGCGCGTCCTCTCCCATTTCGCTTTCATACCCATGTGTATTTAAGGGAGAATTTAATCCGTATGTTCCTTATTCAATTATACTTGACTCATCCCAGCATTGCTTTGTGAAAGCAATTTGAATGCCAAGAATCTTGTGTGTTTCCTAACAAACTCTCAAAGGTTTTATCCCCTCAGGAACTAAGAAAATTCGTGTATTTTTTTCAACCAAAATTCTGAGAAATTGTTAAAAGAAATATGTTTATAATTACGTTAGTATTTAGTTACAACTTGGGATAATAAGTGTCCAAAATAATGAGATAAATGAAATGGCACTGAATTTTGGTCATTTGGTTTTCCTATTGCGTAACTGTCCCCAAAGATATTGACCTTGAAATGAGGTCATTGCAGGAATTGAACTCTTGGAAGTTCGCCTCGTGGTCTCCCAACAATTAAACGTGTGAGTGTGAGGAAGTCCAGGCTGCTGCTTGCAGGGCAGACAAGTTCTGGGACATTCATCCCATTCTCAAGTTAAATGTGTCCCCCACTCCACCTTCCTCCTCACTATTCACCAGGTTGGCTCCTGCCACCGTGTTGATTATTGAACTGAGTGGGCACTGAACCGGAAGTGCCAGTGCCTTCAGGGTCTCCTGCTGACAGTCTGAAGTGGGAAAATGGTGGATAAAAGGAGAGAAGAAGCGGGAGGGAGAGAAAGAAGGAGGAGGGGGAGGAGGAAGGATAAAAAGAAGGGTTTGTTTTGTCTGTTTATGTGATTCCTATCTGTACTATGTAAACTCAAGAGCCCAAAGTGGGCATTCATGCCACAGTGTGCATGGCACAGAGAAGTCAATCACCGCAAGCCAGCACAGAATAAACCAAGAAACAATGGGTGTAGTGAATGTTTCTGCCCACTAATGTAGTCAGTACATTCTAGAAGCTGAGAAATTCAGTGTGCAGTATTGTAGCCTGATGAAATAACAAAGGATGTTATTTTTCTCTTCAGGAAATGGAGACTAGTGTAATAGTACTTTCTCGTTGGGACCGCCAGCTCACAAATAATGACATGGAGATTTTATTAAATATGAAAGCTTGGCCTTTAGCTTAGCCTGGTCCCCAATTAGCTCTTATAACTCAAATTAACCTGCTTCTATTAATCTACATTCTGCCACGTGGCTTTTCCCTTTCCTCAGTGTGCCATACTATGTCCATCCAACTTGCTCTGAGTCTGCCGACAAAATTGCCTTTCCTCTTTCCAGAGTCCTCTCTCTCCCCAGAAGTCCCGCTTATTCTCTCCTGCCTAGCTATTGGCCATTTAGCTCTTCATTAAACCAATCAGAAGGTGCCTTAGGCAGAGACACATCTTTACAGTGTAAACAAATATTCCACAACAGAGGAACTCATTGTTTTCAATGTATAAAATACAAATTGTTATAAAAATCTTGAGAGTATATCAGGTTAGTTTCATTCAATAAAGGGAACAAGATACGCATAGTATGAAAATTTCAACCCACCCAGTTGAAGGAATGATCTCCATTTGTAGAAACTAAAATGAACAAAGCATCACAGACTAAGCTCAGGAGAACACAGGCTGAGCCCCACCCACGGCTGTGCCTTCTCCACCAAGACAGACACATCTCTCTGAAATCATGAGCCCAAACAAACCTTTCTTCCTGTAACATGAAAGTCAATTGCTAGAAATTCCATAAGGTTCAAGTGGATTGGAATTCTGGGGAAAAGACATCTGGCAAGATAAGCTAACATAACTTAATGCTTCCCATTAAACCATCATCTTGCCAGGATCCTGATGATCATACAGCAGCACATACTACCTCATCTCTCAGCAAGTCACTGTGGAACCTTAGCACTGGCATAGGTTAATAGAACGGCATAAGATGTCATCTTCACATCCAAATATAAAGATCTGAATGAAATAAATGTTGCACATTTTCTCTTATAACTTTTTCCAGGAGAATGAAGGTAGAGTCACTACTGTGAACAGAAGCTCCAAGCAGATTGAGGTGTAAGTCAGAGAGTCACACTTTAAGGAAATTCTAATAATTGGCCATTAATTAGTGATACCTCAGAGAACTGACAGGAAAATATCCCAAATAAGCCAGGAGTACGGAGGTGAGGGGGGTAAGCCAGGGATAGTGGTACACACCTTGATCACAGTTCCTAGGAGGCCGAGGCAGGAATAGCTTGAGTTCAAAACCACCCTGAGTGACATAGCAAGACTCTGACTCAGGAAACACACAAAGACATCAAGAGTCAACTGAGCCTAAGGACAAAAGATAATAGAGAAAAATGCAGCATGTTTCATACGGTTTCCAAGGAGAAAGAAATTCTGATAACTACCCTTGCCTGACAACTTGACTGCTGGAATTAACTAAAACCCAAGCAGCTGGGCACACCTGTGAGGAAATTTTCTTGACTGGATCATCTGAGGTGGGAAGACCCACCCTAAATCTGGGCCACGCCTTCTGCTGGCAGCCTATATACAGGACGAGGAAGAAGGAAGCCCTCACTCTTCGTCTGTTTGCCCTCCCTCTCACTGGCAGTGCGTTCCTTCAGTGGCATTGGAGCCTACTTCTTCAGGATTCTGATGAACACTGAAGACCAGCTGAGCTACTCAGCCTCATGGACCAAACAACTATTGGATTCTTGCCTTTTCCGTTTGGAGACAACCAGTGTTGGACTAGCCAGACCACAGTCTGTAAACTACTCTAATTAATCACACACACACACACACACACACACACACACACACACACACACACCAGTTCTGGTTCTCTAGAGAACCCTGACTAATACAGACATGGACAGCATCAGTTCTAGAGCCAAGAACTCCAAGATCAAGGTGTTAGTAGATTGTCACTGTCACTGTTGCGTGCCCTCTTTCTGAAGGTTGTAGAAGCCCATCTTTCCAAAGTGGCCTCACATAGCAGGGCTCACAAGCAGGAAGGCTTTGCTCTCATGATCTAATCAAGGCCCTTATTTCTCATGCCATTGGGAGTTAAGAGTTCATCACATGAATGGGGGCAGGGCTAACACCATTGGGAGTTAGGAGTTCATCACATGAATGGGGGCAGGGCTAACACCATTGGGAGCTAGTTCATCACATGAATGGGGTGGGTGTTCATTCAAACCACAGCAAGTTCCCTGCTCAGAGTGAAGTTAAAGGAGCTGGTATTAATCCTCAACCTGTCTGATTCCATGTGGGAATAAATAACTGCTCAATGTCCAAGCAGGGGCACAGCACATTCCCATCACAGGGGCTGTATGTTTAAGAACACTGATAAATGTGTGGATATCTAGAGGAAACACACGACAACAAAGGTCTCGTGGAAGAAGGGCTGAGTTTGTGACATCGAAGCCCAGAAGGCAGACAGTGATCAGGTAAAGGGACGTGTAAGACACATTTATTATGGGTCCACAGGATGTCACACACCATTCTAATTTTACTTATTATCTCATTAAATGGTCCTAAAAATGGGACATTTATTTATTTATGACACAGGGTCTTGCCGTGTAGCTCAGGCTGGCCTCAAATTCTAGATCCTCCTGCTTCAGCCTCCCAAGTTTTGGTGACAATAGGTAGATGCCACCACACCCAGCCATCTATGCATTACTGTAACTCCCATTTTACAGATGACAAAAATGAAAAACAGGGAAATTAAAAAGCTCACCCACAGTTGCACGAGTCATGAATGTGGGGTCTACAGTTTGAATAGTGGCAGCTGGAGCCCCTGTTGGGGGAGCCCTCAGGTAATGAACTTGCAACTGGAGGTCATACTCAGAGGCTTCCTGATAGTGACGTCATTCTGGTTCTCTCCTGTTTCCTGTTTCTTCAGAGGAACATCTCTATACACTGTCTTTCATCTATACATTGTCTTAAAGCATGTGTTTCCACCTCAGAAAATTTGTTAATTTGAAAGTCTGAAAGAACATTTTAGGATGTTTCCAGAGTTTATTAACACTAAAGTCTGGATTATTAGCTATGTTGGTTTTCTTATTTATTTAGATCTTTTTTTCTGTACCTGAATTTTTGTTTTGTTTAGTCTGGTTTGAGGCAGGGTCTCTATATGTGTCCCAGACTGGACTGGAACTCACGACCCTCTGCTTCCATCACCAGAGTACTGGTTAGGCTGCCACTCTTAGTTCAAACAAAAATTACTATGAGGCTCACAGGTTGAGTTAAATAGACTTCATGTTCCTTCAGAAAATATTTCTGAAACTGTGATTTTCCTCCTTCCAACTGCAAATAGTTTATACTTTCAAAGTATAAAAATTGATCGATCTGATAGGCCTTTTACAGTTGTTCTAAATTCATTATGTTGAACCAGCTCCATGGTGTATGATATGAACACATTTTTCCCCTATGCTCCCGGCCCATTCTCGGCCACACCCATTCTGTGGATTTATCCCTGTTTTAGTCAGGGTTCTCTAGAGTCACAGAAGTTATAGAATGACTTACAGGCTGCAGTCCAACAACTAGTTGTAAAAGGAAAGTCCAGGAATCCAGTAGTTGCTCAGTCCCTCAGGGATGGGTCTCAGCTGGTCTTCTGTATATGCTGGAATCCTGCAGAAGTGGACTCCAATGCCAGTGATGAAATGGATGGGCTGACGAGGTGAAGACAAGCAGGAGAAGGGAAAACACCCCCTTCCTTCTTCCATCGTCCTTCCAGCAGATAGTGAGACCCAGATTAAAGGTGAGCCTTCCAGCCTCAAGATCCTGATCAAAGACATGTTGTCTTCCTGCCTCAAGATCTGGATCACAGGTGTGCCCTCCATTTCTGGATTACAGTTCATTCCAGACATAGTCAAGTTGACAACCAAGAATAGCCATCATAGTCCCTAACTGAGTATCTCTCAGCTGTTTTCCCCTAATTCAGCAAATGACCCCCAGGTCTTCTGGTCGTTCAAAGACTGCTCTGGGCTCCTAGCGCTGAGTCTCCAACTTAACTCACAGCAGTCAGAATCCCGCAGGGGCACGGGAAACAGTCCCTCAGATTTGCCACCAGAGGGCGCACGGATACTTTCCAAATCGCTTCCCTGGTTTCTTTTTGATGCTCCCACTGGACAGACACCATCTGCGCGGGGCTTAGTCATTCAAGCTTCCCATCTGGCAGAGAGACAATCACAGCACACCGGTTTAATATTGTTTAATCTCCAGCTGCAGATATTTTATACTTTCAAGGTGGGAACTGAGTTGAAGACAGAACAGCTTGTGAACACGTGCACTGCAGGCTCTGACACGGTGGTCCCACCTTCTCTTTGGGAATTGTCTGCAGTTAGCAGCTAGAGGAAGATGCACACACACGGAATCCTTTCAATATTTCCCATTACACTTCTGGAAAGAAGAGGAGGGGATGGCCAACAGAGAGGGAACTTGAGATTGTCCTAGGTGTCTATTAGTAAGTGCTCATCAGGACCCAGCTCATGAGCATACTGATGCTGTGTATTCCCAGATGCTTCCTAAGTTGGTGCAGCTAATGAGAAGGCTTTGCTTCTGCTCCACTTACTAGCTAGAGATATCCAAGAGTTGCTGCGGGGCCAGGCCCTGGGAATATGAGGTGTTCTTGTCCTGTAGTTTCATGGACAAGAAGGAACTTGCACAGACTTGCTCAGAAATGATGGGCTCCTGGGTCCTGCTGGCTCTAAATGCGGTGTTCTCACCCTCCTGGCAATTCCTTCCACACTGTTCTAGCTCTCCGCCTGGCAAATCAATGGCTTACTTTAGGTATATAAGCAAAAGAGTGGACCAAAGTCTTATTTTGAAGTATTTTTAAACACACGCTTCCTAAAGAGGAAAAGCAAGACCTGATGAACATTGATCGTGTCTGTCCTACCACCAGAGACACATGACCAGACCGTTCTCCTGTCCCTGGAGACCAGCTGCAGCAGAATGGTCTAGAAGATGGGCTGCAAATGCAGACTTCTGAGCTGGCCTCTCTGCTAGTTTCTTGTTGCTGTTCCAGCAAACCCGCTGTGGGCAGAGTGCCTTAAACTCATGAGTGCAAACTCAATGGTGTTGTCTTTGTGAGTAGATGAGGAGAGGGCTCGGGTCGTAGTTTAGGCTTACAGTGTTTGCCATGCATGTGCAAGGTCCTGGGCACAAAACACACACACACACACACACACACACACACACACACACACACACACGGAGGGAGAGAGAGAGAAAGAGAGAGAGAGAGAGAGAGAGAGACAGAGAGAGAGAGACAGAGAGAGAGAGAGACAGAGAGACAGAGAGAGAGACAGAGAGACAGAGAGAGAAAGAGATAGAGACAGAGAGAGCTTGTCCTTGGAAGGTACACAGAAACAAACAGACCTGGCCATGCAGAGGGGGCCGCTGGACTAACAGTGCTGCCTCCAGGAAACCTCTAGAAAGAGGTACAGAAAATGGAACCCCTGACCTTAGTCTCCTCCCCTGATTACTTGGGTCCTTTCAGCCTAACCACAGCGGGAAGCCAGAGGACATGAGGGAAATGCTTACATCTTAGCCTCCCTAGCCTCTGGGTGGGAACAGAGAATGGGGTGGGTCTTCAAGGGGCAAATGGCCATCTCTAGGATGCTGAGAAAGGGTCCTTGTCTTACAGCAGGAAAAAAGAGTATGTCCCAAACAGGTGGCACAGGAGTGATCCAGGGGTGAGGAGTGAGGAAGTCAAGGCAACCGAGACATTAGGGCACTGAGCAGGCCAGACGGGCACAGTGCTTGAGACACTGAGAGAACCAGGAACAAGTGGGGGTGCTTCCCTGTGCTGTACCTGTGGGAGGGGCCACCCTTCTCTCTGCTGTGCTTAAGGGCTGGACACAAGAGGTTCCTTCCCCTCCACCCCCAAGCCTAGCAGGGCACATCTACCAGAGGGCTGAGTCTTTTGTCATGGGGTAACATAGAAAGTGTTTCATCACTGCCGTGAAAAGGCTTTTGTGGACAAGCTCCTCCTCCTCCTCCTCCTCCTCCTCCTCCTCCTCTTCCTCCTCCTCGTCATCGTCGTCGTTGTCATAGTGCCAGAGATCAAGAGGCACCACATGCTGCAAGGAGCGCATGTCAGAGTCGTCCTGCAGACCTGGAGGGCTGAGAAGGGAACTCGGCACTATGGATACACCTGGCACAAAGGCAACCGGTTACCACAGCCTGTCCACATGCCTGGAGGACCCTGAGGAAAGACCCTATCCCACACAGCTTAAAATAAGCAAGCAAACGAGACTAGCTGGACAAACATTCAAAAGGTTTAGCTCAGGAAAGAACGGAGCATCCGGAGACGTAACCGGAACACATAGTCGTTAGTGCAAACTGAGGACAGCAATGTCAGGTGACGGAGAGAGAAGCCACAATGCGGGGACACTTTGCAACTTGCCTCGTCCCTCTTTAAATCAGTGATCTACCCAGCAGCAAGCGTAGGCTTTTAAAAAATAAGTTTGAAAATGGTATACATCTGCTTAGCTGCTTTCCCTTCAGCTTTGAATAAAATGTGAATCCCCACCCCATCTGAATTGTTGTTTCAGTTTTTGAGACAGGATCTCACTACATAGACCAGGCTGGTCTCTAGCTGGTGGTAATTCTCTAGCTCCGGCCTCCTAAGTGCTGTTTTTTACAGGTGTGTATCTCCAAGTTCCTGACTCATCAAAGTCTCCGATGAGCTCTTGTGTCCTTGTGAGCCTGCCGTCACAGCCCCTGCATGTTTCCAGCCACTCTGACTGTGTGCTGTCAGTATTCAACACTCCTCTCAGAAAGTTGCGAGATCCTGACAGTTTCTAGAGCATCACACTTGTGCACCCTACTGTCTGGGCTGCTGGACACTTCCTCCACCAGCAGACACAGAAATGAATCCTTCCCTGACCAGTTAGTCAGTTGCCCTAGCTCAGCTCGCTCTCTCTCTCTCTCTCTCTCTCTCTCTCTCTCTCTCTCTCTCTCAATATCAGCGTGTAGTTTTTCATTTGCTTAGTGGGTTATTTATTGCCTTCTGTACTAGAATATTAGTTCTGTGAGTTGAATTGATGGATGGTATGTGGGTAGATAGATGGGTGGAGGAATGAATGGATGGATGGATGGTCGGTAGGTAGAGAGATAGATGGGTGGATGGATGGTGGGTAGGTGGAGAGGTGGATGGATGGATAGATGGTGGGTGGGTGAAGAGATGAATGGATGGATGGATGGATGGATGGTGGGTAGGTGAAGAGGTAAATGGGTGGATGGATGGATGGATGGATGGATAGATGGATGGATGAATGGATGGATGGATGGATGGTGGGTAGGTGAGGAGGTAGGAGGTAGGTCGATGGTGGTTGAGTCTGCCCCCAAATCGTCCTTGGTTTCTTTGCTGACACTAGAGAACTGCTGCTTTGCATGTGATTTGTTTAGACTCTGGTCTGCTAGACACTGCTAAAAGTTTCTTGGCACTTCAAAGCTCAAGAGCAGCAAACAATTAGAGCGTAATTAGACATGGAGGGACGCTCACTCGTTTTTTTGCCCATTCCTGAATAACTGCTCCAGAAGTCACAGCTGTTAGGTTACTCATTTTAGAATTTAAAATTTGCCTCACCAAAATTGAAAGGGCAAAAGCCCATTTTTCCACGAAACAGACTATAAATGACCTTCTGCGTGCATGCTGACATGTGTGCAAATGCATGTGCTTGTGTGCGTGTCAAAGCCTCATATGCACACACAACAAAAGAATCTGAGGCATATAGAATTTTACCCTGTGCTTTTGTAGGAACAGAATGTTCTCTCTGTGAAAAAAAAAAAAAAAACCTAAAAAATTCCAAGCAAACCTGGAAAATCTGTTTTTGTCTGAAACGTCTTAGAGCACTTTCTCAAGGATTTATGATGTCTGAGAAATTTTATACTTTGAGACACTTAAAGCCAAAATGGACAAAGGTTGGGAGTAGTTGGGAAAAATTCTACCTCTGTATGCCATTCCACCTCCAAATGTGTTATTTAATCCGGGTCTAGGAAAAATATGTTTAAAAAAAAAAAAAACCCGAATTACAGCAAGGTTGCCAGGCATGGTGACGTGCCTGTAATCCCAACACTGAGAAGGTGCAGGCAGGAGGATCACAAGTTCGAGACTGGCCTGGACTGTCTAATAAGAGCTTGTCTCAGCAATAAGAAGCAAATAGAACAAGAAAAGAATATGCAGCAAGGTGGTGGTCCAGAAGAGAAAAACAACCTATAATAAAGCCACATATTTAGTCAGGGGACAGGAGGAAGGACAATACATCAAGGGAAGTGGCCCTGCATGATGACAGAGGACTTGATGCTTCAGAGAAAGGCTCTGGGTTCGAGTGAGCCCAAACCTCCAGCTGTGGTCCCGATTTTCCCTTAGCTTCTGTTTCCTGCCTTACCACGGGATGGTAACAACACACATCTTCTCACGGTTGCCGTGGCAGCAGAAGGAGCGTGAAAGCAGTTCACACAACCGCCTCAGCATGGAGTGTCTTCACACAGGGCACTGCAGGGCTCAGGGGACATGGGCTGTGATGGGTCAAGCTTGGGCCTGTGTGACAGAATATTATTTGAGCAATGCATACCATTTAAAATGTTTCTAGTAAGCCAGATATGGTGGCTCACGCCTTTGATCCCCCCACTCAGGAGGCAGAGGCAGCCAGCTCTCCATCATGCTGAGGCCAGCTTGATCTATGTGGTCAGTTCCAGGCCAGCTGAGGCAAGACAGCAAAATGAAAATTGTCTAGTAGCCACATTGTAACATGAACAGATGACATTAATGTAGATGACTGTGTTTTATTTCATTCGGTGTATCCAGAAAACTATCACCTCAGTATATAATAAACTTGAATAACTACCATAGCAAGGTGTTTTTGTTTGTTTCTTTTGTAATGGAGCTCAGCATCGTACATGTTCAGCCCATCTCAATTCAGACAGGTCACTCTTCATACAAAACCAAGGCCATCTGTGGTCAATGACTACTGAACTGCACAGCACAGATCTCACAGCTGTGCCTGAATCCTTCAGATGCCCCTCGCCGCACAAAGCTCCCTTTTGGCAGTCAGTCACGCAGAGTCCACCTGGAGACCTCTCTACACCCTGCAGCCCTTCTCATCCACCAGAGATGAAAATGCTGACGTCTGACTCACGCTGCTCCTGTTCTGCACACACCCTCCGTGAACGGCTTTGTTTGCTTTATCTTAGCCTTAAGGTGTCTGTTACCACTTAATTGTATGGGAGTGTATTGTCACTTAACTCAAAAATTCTTCTAGGATTCAGAGGCAGAGTTGTCCTACCCAGAACCCAGAGTAATTGTTTTCCCACTGCCTCCCTCAAGTTTAGGATTAGCTCGGCTGCAAGACTACAGAAGAAGTGGGCATTTCTTTCTCCATTAAAGGTAGGTGGGTGGATGAATGGATAATAAATGAATGAATGGTTGGGTGGATAGTTGGCTGGCTGGCCAGCTTATTTTAACCTAATTTTCTGAGAAGTTACAGGAAAAATGAAAGTTTCCCCCTTTCATATTCCATTTCTTTCCCATAAATGTTGGAGGGAACCAGTAGGTGGCAGTCTGATGCTTTAGATTCCAAATTCAGCCATCAGACCTGGGGAAGAACCATTGTCAGCCCTCCATGTACTGAGAAAGACAGTGTCTGGTTTTTGCTTGGAGTTTATAGTTACAGAAACACAGCATCGTTAACTCTGACTTGTAATAGCTAATAAAATTCTCTCTGCACTCACTTGAAATCTTTGCTCTTTATTTTTCTCTTAAAAGTTTTTGAGCTGCTTTTTGAGTTGTTTTTCTTTTTCACATTTTAATTTCTTTATTTGTGTGTGAAGAGGTGTGTACATGCCATCACAGGCACGTGGAGATGAGAATAATTCGTAGGAGTTGGTTCTCTCCTTCCTCCCTATGCATTCTGGGATTGTTTTCCACACTTACTTTGGTTTATTTATTTATTTATTTATTTATTTATTTATTTATTTAGTTCATTAGTTGGTGTGAGTGTTTGTGCCACGGCACAAGAGAACCACTTGTGATAGTCAATTCTCCCCCTCTACAATGTGAGTTGCAGGGAAGGAACTCAGATGATCGGGGTTGGTGCCTCTCAGCAGACCTCACTTTGCTTCTCTCACTCTGGAGATTATCCATCCACCTGATTTGAATTGCTCAATTTAATGCACAGAGAATGGTGAGTAGCTTCCCCATCTTGTTAGGGGGATGGCCATCCAGCTCTGTGAATGCACCAGTTGTCATTGAAGTAGATACTGAAAAGAATTTAAATGGTAAGATTTAGATCATGTATATTTTACCACCATTTCTAAAATACAGAAACAGGGCTCTGAAGAGATGGTTGAGCAGTTAGGAGTACCCGTTGCTCTTGCAGAGGACTGGGATTCAGTTCCCAGCACGCACTTGCAGGCTCACAACCATGAGTAGCCCCAGTTCCAGGGGATCCAGTGCTCTCTTCTGTCCTCCACAGACACCAGGCACACCCATGGAGCACATACACTCAGGCAAAACACACACACACACACACACACACACACACACACACACAATTTTTTAAAAAAAGAACATCTGGGACTAGAAGTAATCTTAAATATCCAAGGTATATTAAATGTGCAGCTCTGACTTTGAATGGCCACTCAGAATCTGTCATATAAACTATAAAATCAACTCCTACCTATAGATTGTTAAGTCCACAAGTTAGTCTCACATAATTCAATATCCCATTCTTTTCTGTTTATAACTAAAAGATAAACAACCAGTGAATAATTTACCTCTTTTAAAAATAATAATTTATACTTTAAAAAATAGGATGAGGTAGAATTCCCACCTCTTACAAACATTTCTAGGGCCACTAAAAATTTGCTTTGCAAGATGATGATACAATCACCCCATGAACTATAAAAGAAGGGAGGCAGGGACACAGGGGAGATGGGGTTATTGCTCAGCCCTGACTTCTTTTTGTTCTGCTTGTCAAAGACTTGGTATCCTTGCTTTTAGCTTCTCACATTTGCAGGTCTGTCTTCCTTCCTCCTTGGGTAGCCTGGTCTACCTTTTGTTGGCACTGTCTGAGGATTACCCTTTTCCACCGCCTTTGCAGTTTACTTCTGATTTGCAGGAACAGGTTCCTCTGCAAACCCATCTCTGGGGTCTTCCTTCACTGTTGATTCGGGTGATCTCCATGCAGTTAGTTCCCTTACCCTACCTTCAACTGTCCTTAAATATGATTTCATAAAAGTTGGTTTCAAATCCGGATATCTGCCACGAGTGTTAACTGTCTGGGTGACCAAATGTTTGTCCCTTCGTTTTCTTAGCTGTGAGATAGTAATTAATAATTACAAGGATTTCATCAGACTGTGAAGATTAGATGATTCAGCATGTGCAGAGACTCAAGCATCTGGCCTATGCTGCATGCTATGCATTTTACTAATTTGTTATAAAATTACGTACGACAGCATATTAAATGTGAGATATTTTCTTTTCTTTCTTTTTCTTTTTTCTTTTTAAAGTAGCAGGTGAACTCATAAAGAACAGCAGTTTCATCAACACCTGGGAGAAAGCAGGGGCATGTTTGGGAGGAGGAAGAGTATTATTGAGATTTCTGAGTGTCCAGTTGTGGCTATAGGCAAAATGTACTGTTAGAAACAACTAGGCCCCGGGCGGTAGTGGCGCATGCCTTTAATCCCAGCACTTGGGAGGTAGAGGCAGGTGGATCTCTGTGAGTTCGAGGCCACCCTGGTCCTTAGAGCGAGATCCAGGACAGGCACCAAAACTACACAGAGAAACCCTGTCTTCAAAAACCAAAAAAGTAAAAATAAAAAATAAAAGAAAAAAGAAGGCTTTCAGAAGGTAAGATATGTAGATTTAGGGGGCATTTGCCTAGAGGTGAAAATTAATATAAATATGAGATCACTCCCCTGGGCTCACCAGCTAGCCTGGTCAAGCCATGAGAGACCCCGGCTCAAAATAAGGTATATGATTTCTGAGGAATGACGCTTGTGGTTAGCCGGTAGCTACTGTGAAAACACACACACACACACACACACACACACACACACACACACACAAGATCACTTAAAGTAAAAAATGTTGAGTTCAAAATTTGAGGAAATAAAATTTAAAAACTGGAAGGAGGTGGGACTATAAAAGGCAAGAAAAAGGTTTAAAAGGTCAGAATTGGAAATAAATACGGGAAAGCAGGGGAGGGTTAGGTGAGGCTTGGTCGTGGAAGCCATGCTCCCTTGGTGTAGCTGAGCCCCAGAATGACAGCGTTTGACTGGAGAGATGACCCCTCAAGACCCTGGACGAACTCTATCAAGAACCTCTTCTAAGCCTCCTGCCCTCCTGATCTAGCCAATCAGGTGTTAGGATACAGGTCTGCCTGGCTTCAATTCTGTTCTCCTCCCAGCCCCTTGGCCTCTCTCTCTTTTCCCCAGGCTCTCTGTGCCCTGCATTCTGCTGAACTTCAGGTTAACTGAAGTTCCCCATACAACCAGCACAGTTTCTGAGCCGCTCCTGGAGAGCCTATCAGAATGTAGGGATGGGAATAAAGGTGGGAGGTGTTGATGTCAGAGAATGATTGAAAGCCTCCTTCAAGGAGCGTTACTCCTTAGACCCTGATCCCCTTCCAAGCTTAAAACTAAGCAGGGCGGAAAGAAGGCACCTTGGTTCTCCCAGTACTGTCCCTTTCCTGTTGGGCTGCAGTGCTCAGACAGAGCACCAGGTCTCACTCATGGTGTGATCTGGGCAAGAGCCTTCCCACTGAGTGCATACCAGCCCTGGACCCGGCCTTTTTTTTTTTTTTTTTTTAAGGAAAAAGAGGGTGTCTAGTGAAGGTGTAAGAAACCTAAGAAGATGCTAGAACAGAGCCCAGGTATGGGGAGCTTGACGAGACGCAACAACTAATCTGAGTAAATACAGAAAAGATTGAACACGCATGACAGCTGAAGTAGGCAGGGGAGAGCTGAAAGCTTTCACGTCGGCCGACATGGGCAAGGGTGCCTGTAGCTTTGCAGTTTGCTGATAAAGTGCACGATTCTGGAGACAGACACTCCGGATTCAAATCTCAGGTCGGCTGCTTCCTCCTTCCGAGGCTCTGAGAACTTTCCTAAATTCAACAGTATATGTGACATTAACAAAACCATAACATTAACTACTGAGTGGATTCGACGAGGATTAAGCATGACTGTCTTGTGTGTAACCACTTTTGATCCAGATAATTTGTGTGATAGACAATTTGGAGATCCTTCCTTCCTTCCTTCCTTTCTTTCTTTCTTTCTTTCTTTCTTTCTTTCTTTCTTTCTTTCTTTCTTTCTTTCTTTCTTTCTTTCTTCCTTCCTTCCTTCCTTCCTTCCTTCCTTCCTCCTTCCTTCCTTCCTTCCTTCCTTCCTTCCTTCCTTTCTTTCCTTTTCCTTCCTTCCTTCCTTCCTTCCTTCCTTCTTTCCTTCCTTCCTTCCTTCTTCCTTCCTTTCTTCCTTCCTTTCCTCTTCATCCTCCTCTTCTGCACAGATCTATGTCTGTAGGGGTGGGTACACATGTGTGGGAGCACATAGTCATAGGCAGGTTGAGGAAAGGTGGCGGTCTCAAGCTCTACACTTCATTTGCTGAGGCAGGGTCTCTTGCTGAACCCAGAGCTTGCCAGTTCTGCTGGTCTCCATAGCCAGCTTGCCCTGGGGATCCTGCCACCACCTCCCTCCACTTGACTTACAAGCAGGCTGCCACACCAGCCCAGCAGTTAGGTGGGGTTTGGGGACTGAACTCTTGTCATGCTTCCACAACAAGCCCATTACTCCTGAGCCACCTCCCCAGCTTCTGCTTTTCCTTCATTAGCCTAATCATCCGAGAATTTATTATGTATACATGTGTTATGTATACATACCAATGTACGCTGGACTGACCTTGTACCACCGAAACCTCAGTGGTCTGAGAACAGGGACTTTGGTGTTCAGCTGGGCATTGTGGTACATGTCGATAGTCCCAGAGCCTGGGAGGCTGATGCATGAAGATTGTGAGTTAGAGACCAGCATGGGCTACGTAGTGAAGAACCTGTTGGAAGTGGGGGCGGCGGAGGTTTGAATAATTATTTAAAAAGATGCTAACTGCATTAACTGGTTGGGAAGTTGGCTCAGAGTTGAGGCCGTGTTCCACAAGACAAGGAGAGCAGATAAGGAAGGAAGGGAAGGGGAGGGTGGTGACCCAGGGAGGGCTGTGGTAGAAGGTGGCAGGTGGAGTGTGGCCAGGGGAAGAGGTGGATGAAAACAGGAGGAAGCAGAGGTTGGGAGTTCAGGCTACAGAGACATAAGCAGGGTTGAACTGGACCCAGGCCAGGGAAACACATTCCCATCCCGTCTATTCCAGTTTTGCATCTCTGCTTTTAATTTCTGGAAAATTACATTCTGTCTAGTTTAAAGTATAAATTAAATTCAAAGAAGCTATCTGTAAAAGCTTCATGTATTTATTCCACTTATGTCTTCTCACCATTTGTATTAGTCTTGATTAAAACTTCAGGAGTTGTTCTACATGAGATTTTTCTTATTAAATGAACCCCATTTGGATGTATTTATTCATTTAAATTATGTCCAAGAGCTGGGCATGATGGCTTGTATCTGTTATCCCATCGTTCAGGACTGAGGCAGGTGGATCACTGTGAATTCAAGGCCAGCCTAGGCTACATAATGAGTTCCAGGACAGTCTGACTTATAGGCTGAGATATTGTCTCCAAAGAATGTTGTTGTTGATGATGATGATAAAATAAATGATGTCCTGCTTTCTGACTACTAAACTGCTTATTTACAAATTACTTTCTGCCTTCTGATATCTTCTGATATTTCATTATTTTTTTTCTTCTTTCACAGAGTCCTGAGTGCTTAATAATTAGACATATACATAATGTTTGTTGGTGATCTCCCTAGAGCCCTGGTGGTTAGACAGAGGGCGGGTCGCCAGCAAGGCAGACATGCATGGTCTCCACACCGCTTCCTTTTGTAATTTAAACATAGCCTGGCTTGATTGACTCTGTCCCTTTCTCTCATCTCATCCAAGTGCTGTGCCAGAGTCTGCACTCTGGGCTGAGCGGCAGGTTTCCCACCCATGAGGTGCAGGCTAAAAACTTCACAGTGAAAGAATCAGAGTCCCTGAATCTGTGTGACTTGGACTTCCCACCCGGCTGTCACCTCCTAACTAAATGAGCCTTATCAGGTCATTTGGCCCAAGCCTAAGTCAGCCACCTACTCAATATGGCCAGTGACATCCTCTGCTTTCAAGAACACTGGGACCAGTCAGAGTCGGCAGGGCACTTTTATGTTGTTGTAGTCAGAGAGCCCAAGAGAAATGATTCCTGAGAGGAAGACTTCATTTTGGCTTGTGTTTTCAGCAGGCAGAGGCATCACGTCAGGGAGGGCTTGGTGGGTTGGTTCCATTTGAGGTGGAGGCATGGGGACTGTTCACATCATGGCAGACCAAGAAGCAGAGAGTAGCAAGAACTCTAGGCCAGGCTATAACCTTCAAAGGCCTGCACCTAGTGGTCTTCTCCCCTGAGTCCCATCTCTCAGGAGTCCTCAGACTCCCACGTGTTGTCACCTGCGGCAGAACCAGTCTGTAAGGGACAACTCAGAACCAAACCTTACCAGGATGTTTGCTAATTGGACTTGTTACCCTTTTTGAAGGGCATTTACACACGGCTTTTAAACATTACCCACGTAGTACATTGTGGTTTAAGGACTATTCCTAGTTTACAATAAGGACAATGTAGACATGAAGGTATTATAGAAGGATGTCTGTGAGAACTTGATTTCCTCAAACCCTGCCATGTACTTTCTATGAGGATAAGCGAATCTTAGGAACAATTCAGAATTGATGAGTTCTTGCTTAGAGTACACAAACACCCTCACCCCTCACCACTGCTATTTTCCAGGGTCCTCACCCTCCTGCTAGAATCTTTACACATGAGGTTTAATATGTTACTCTTCCAGTCTGATTTTGTATTTTCTAAATAAATAATTAGGTTAGAAAGCTTTTGGGAAGAGAGGAGTGAATCTCTAAGGCTGGAAGGAGAGTGTGTGACTGCATTCTCATCCTGTCCTGAGGAACACAGATAACACCTCCCAGAGACGCTGTGTCCTAGTCCCTGAGTTAACCATGTCACATCACATGTAAAAGGGTCTTTGCAGATGTGAGGAAATTCAGGCCTAGGGATGGGAATATTATCCTGGCTTCTGAAAGCCATGCGCCAAAACAAACCCTTTTTCTTTGTAAGTTTACTGCCTTAGGTTCTTTGTTAGAGTGATGGAAAGCTGACTAACTCAGGGTTATCAATGTAAATGCTTACAGCATTATTGTTAGCAGATGAAACTCCATTTTCATTCAATACTTCCACATGAATGTTTGGGGGAAAGCCACCCTGAGTCTCCTCCTAAGTGCCTGAATAATCTTCCATTTGCTGGCCACAATTCTTGTGTTTCTGAACTCTCTGCAACAATCCCCCTTTGGCCAGGTCTGACGATCCTTTCAGATGCTCCCCATTTCTTTTATGAAGCCGGAATCATCCCAATACCTTTGATTGTGGTTCTTACATTAAGAACATGTTGAGAGGCTGGCGATGGCTCAGTGTTTAGGAGCACTTACTGCTCTTCCAGAGGATCAGAATTCTGTTCCCAGTATCTACATCTGGAGGCTCACAATCACCTCTAACTCCAGCTCCAAGGGTTATTATGTCCTCTTATGGCCTCTGCAGGTACTGCACTCATGTGCACATTGCCACACACAGCCACACAGCCACACATACACACACACACACACACACACACACACACACACACACACACACACAGCCTCACACACACAGACACACACACAAAGACATACACACAAAAACACAGACACACACACACACAGACACACACACACACAGACACACACACACACACACACACACACTTAAAAATAAAACACATCTTTGAAAAAACAAGAATATGCCTGACTAGATGAATTATCCCATTTTCCGATTCTCTTCACTAAAAGCAGTTTCTTCTTGTGACCTTGATTAACCTTTAACTCTACTCCTTAATTCTCCTGGCTTTAGGAATCTTATATGGTGGGAGGTGTGGGAAGGATCCTATCTCACCGAGACTTACGGTCTATACTTTATCCTACCTGTTACTGCTTGCAAGCTGTGAGCCTTTGAGGAATACCACAGTCACAGGCTCCTATTGTCCTATGATCGCCCCTCAGTGTGGCAATCCTTGACAATAACAGCACAGAGCAGTGTGGGTACACTCTGTGCAACATAGCAGGTGACCAACACCTTATCTGGGGTCCTTCCCACAAGTGTTCTGAGTATATATTCCAAAATACAGGCTGATCCCTTGAAGACACATGAAATATGGAGTCACATTTGGAATATGATGAGTGAATATTGTGATGTTCTCTGAAAGTTCTTCTGTTAAGGATGAATGATGGACAGCTACATTTTGAGGGAAAACTGAGTTTAACTTAAAAAAAAAATCTCAGCAAAATGTAGTTTCAGTATTCTTTCCACCCATGCTGAGGTCTCTGACTGTTTGAACAAAATAACTTGGCCTCACTGTAGGAAGCTCATCAGTTTCAAATGGAAAATAATCAGTTCAGAAAAGGATGGGTGGGATTTCGTCTTCCTCCTTTTCCTGTTAACCAGAGGAAAAAGAATTTTGGCTGAAAGATGGCTTGGCAAGAACTTTGACTCTTTGAAGGATAACTCCTGTGGACTGCCTAGAGAGGAAAGCCACAGGGACACCGGGCAAGCATCTGTGCACCTGTCACAGGCCTTGGCCATCGACAGGGGCCTGGTGCTTATGTCCCAAGATAGTTTCCACTAGAACACCGTTCTCCGGCAGGTGTCCTCTGCAATATGCAAAGCATTAGTAGCTAGCTGTGAACTTTCAGAAGTCTGCCTTCTCCTCCTGTTCTCCACAATTCTAGGGTACTGTCATGGATGAGGGAGAAAATCTGAGGGGAGAGGAAATGGGGAGATTAGCTAGTGTACAGTATATAGTGCATGCACACACACACACACTCATACATGCATACCACACACATGCACATGAATGCATGCACATGTGCACAAACACACACAATGCACACACGCACACACATACACATACTCAAACACACACACAAAACCCTTTCTTTATTCATCTACTGATGGGTATCCAGACTGGCTCTGTATCTTGACTTGTGAATGTTGCCACAATGACTTTGGTAGCTCTGTGGCATGCTGCCTTGTATTCCTTTAGGTATATTCCCAGGCATGGTATACTGGCTTATATGGTAGTTCTATTTTCAGTTTTCTTAGGAGCCTCTATACTGATATCCAGAGTGGCTGCGCATATTTACATTTTCATCAACTGTGTGTAAGTGTCTGCCACCATCCCCAATGCCAGCTGCCAACATCCTCGTCAGTGTTTGTTTTCATGGCAGTACCCACTTTGGATGGTGTGAGGTAGAACTTAATGTAGTTTTTACTTTTCTTATTTCCCTCATGACTAAGAGTGTTGAGCACTATTTTTTATACATTTTTTTTTGGCCATTATGAACTTTTTTGAGAATAACCTGTTTATTTGCTCACTTACTCATTGGATGATTTTATTTTGTAGGGCTTAATTTTTTTGAGTTCTTTTTTCTTCTTTTCCTCCTCCTCCTCCTCCTCCTCCTCCTCCTCCTCCTTCTCCTCCTCCTCCTCCTCTTCTCTTGAGACAGTATTTAATGTAGCTGAGGCTTGCCTCAAACTCCAGACCTTTCTGCCTCTGACTCAGAAGTCCTGGGATGACAAACATACCCCTGGGCATCTGACTTGAGTTCTTTATATATTTCTGGTATTAGCCTGTGTTCAATGATAGTTATTAAATATTTTCTCACATTCTACACACTTCCTCACTCTGTTTCTGTTGCTGTGAAAAAGTTGTCTCACTTCACGTGACCCCATTTGTTAATTCCTGATATTCTTTTCCCAGCTGTAAGAGTCTTGCTCAGAAAGTCACTGCTCATCCCTACATACCGAGGTGTTGGCCCACTGATCCTCTTGCCATTTCAAAGGCTCAGGTTCAGAGTTTAGGTTGAGGTCTTTGGTCCATTCTAAGTCGACTTTTGTTCAGGGACAGAGACAGGGACATGATTTTTATCTGTGTACACGTGAATATCCCATTTTCCCAGCACCATTTACCAAACAGAAAGTCTTTATTCTAACATGTTTTTGGCAACTTTGTGTAAAATCAGGTGACTGTTAGCTCCCTGGGTTGATTTCTGGGTCTTGCATTCTATTCCTTTGATCAACATGTCTGTTGTATGTTCATACCAGCACCATGCTCTTTTTGTTACTATGGCTCTGTAATGTCTTTTGAAATCAGTTATTGGGCTAGCATTGCTCTTTTTGCTCAGGATATTTGGGTCAATATGTTTCGATATGAATTTTAGGACTTACAAAAAAAAACCTGGCTGGGCTGCAGTGGTGCACACCTTCAATCCCAGCACTTGGGTGGCAGAGCCAGGCGGATCTCTGTGAGTTCGAGGGCAGCCTGGTCTACAGAGCGAGATCCAGGACAGGCACCAAAACTACACAGAGAAACCCTGTCTCGGGGAAAAAAAAAAAGAAAGCCTGTAATGAATATAGCAGGAATTTTGATGGGGATTGTGTGGAATCTGCAGATTGCTTTTGACACCTTAACTATTTTTCATGATGTAGACTATACAGATCATTGAGCACCAGAGGCATTGCTAACATGTAGTGCCTGCTCCAATTTCTTCCTTTCATATTTTTTTTCATTAGAGAGGTTGCTTATCTCCTTTGGTAGCCCTTACTCTTAATGTTTTTTAAACTGTCATAAACAAAATTGTTTTGCTGATTTGGTATTGTTTTTAAATCAAAGTAAAGGTGTATGATGGCTTTGTATCTACAGTTGAATTTAGAGTATATTTTATTTAACTTTTTCACTAGTTTTTTTTGTTAAATGTTTTTTCAAAATAATTGGCAAAGCAGATCATGGTTGAACTCTCTGGATTAGAAGTAGTTTATTCATAATGGAGCTGGCTAGTTGTTTTACAAAGAGCCCATGTTCTTGTTCTTGGTGAGGTCAAACTGATTCATGTTTTCTTGTAAGAAATCCTTGCCTAATAAGGGTACAGCCCAGTGGCATAGGAGGCGCTCAGTCCGGGAATGATCTCCAGCACTGCATAGGCCAGACACAGGGCACACGCCGGTGCTACTGCACTCAGGACTCGGAAGCAGGGGGTCAGAAACTCAAGGTCATCCTCTGTCTCATAGCAAGGTGGATGCATCTTGGGCTACATGAGACTCTATAAGAAAGGAAGAAAGAAAGAAAGAAAGAAAGAAAGGAAGGAAGGAAGGAAGGAAGGAAGGAAGGAAGGAAGAAAGAAAGAAAGAAAGAAAGAAAGAAAGAAAGAAAGAAAGAAAGAAAGAAAGAAAGTCCTGAGTCTTTGCCTAACCCAAGGTCACACAGCTTGTCCCTCAGGGGTTTTATTTGAATAGTTTCATAGTTTTATAGCATATATTAGATCTATGACGCATTTATAAGAAATTTTTGCATGATGCAAGTATAAATCAAAGTTCAGTTTTTGGTTGTGGCTCTCAAATGATTCTTACACCTTAAAAATGCCCTTTTTAAAACACCGACTTATCTTTATATTTCACTAAAAATCAATTAACTTTATGTGTGAGGGGGCTATCGTTGAATTTCATTTGTTTCTACTGATCTCTCTATATATCCAGATATATCAGATTCTACTGTGTTCATTTTGAAATTTATCATTATTTTTACCTTCTTAATAAAACGGGAGCTGGGAAGATGCTCAGTAGTTTAAGTCTTTGTCACACAGCATGAGGATTAGGTTCTGAGCCCCAGAACCCACATAAATACCGGTGGACGTAGCAGCCAGCCTGCAATTCCAGTGCTCAGAAGGCAGAGATGGTATCCCCGGAGCAAGCTGGCCAGCCAGACTCAGTGTACTGGCCAGCTCTGGCTTCAGCTGAGAGACCCTGCTTCACTGAATAAGTGGGAGAGGAATCAAGAAAGACACCTGTTGTCAACAGGTGCACTTTTACCCCAGACGCATTGCCCTCAGGAACACAAGCCACATATACACATGGATGCACATCACATACATGTACAACACACACAGGCACATCACACATATGCCCATCACATGCACAACACAGGGAAAAAGAAAATACAAGACTTCTAAAGATAGACTCAATTAAACTATATAGAATGGTTATTAATGGGGAAATTTAATTTGTCTTATCAGAAATTGTTTTTAAATCCCAATCAACATTTAATATCCATCTACAAAAGGCCCCAAAAAGAAGCTGAGTGGGGCTTGTATGTGTGTGTGTGTGTGTGTGTGTGTGTGTGTGTGTGTATGTGTGTGTATGTGTGTGTTTAAGGAAACAGAGTGATCTTTGCAATTCTGAAAAGAAAAACACTAAATAATATAAAAGAGCATTAACAGTGACTGCATATTACTACAGAGAACGATTTTCTTCTATCACTTTACTAAAACTTTGATGACTGAATTTGCCATTGAAACTATCTCATAAAAGTCAATAGGTTCAATTTTTCTAGTCTGCCTATATTTAAAATTTGTGTGTCTAGAGAAGATCTCATTCCCCACGGGGTGAGACAGGAAGCAGAGAGCAGGCAGGTCAGTTGGGCTGGCAGTTCTCACCATCCTCCTTGTTTGAGACAGGGATTTCATTGTTCACTGATGACCAGAGATTCTCCTGTCTCAGCTTACCTCTGGGTCCTGGGACACCCCTGTGGGACTGGCACTACTGCACCTGCTTTACATGGGTTCTGGAGATTTGAACTCGTGTCATCAAGGTTACACAAGCACTTCACCAGCGGAGCCATCTCCTCAGCCCTACAGTACATTTCACAGTGAGCAAACCGAGGTTCATCACGGACAAAGATCATCTAGAGATGTATTGCTAGTAAATGATGGCACTGACGAGTGGGCCTGGAATCACTGAGCTGAAACGGAAGTGCACGAGGAGAATCAGGGGAGACAAAGTAAGGGAGCTAGAAGAAAGCCTCACCCGGGAAGAATGCACACAAAGGTGTATTTTCTTCTGTAATGAATAGCTCAGGCTAGAGCGAGGACACTAGTGTAAGCAATTGATTCTTACAAAGGCTGTGGGGCAGAGTGAGATGGTCGGCCGGGGAGCTGCTGTAAGATGACAGTCATGGCAGTTACCAGCTAGAGACCTGACTCAGGCAGCCTCAAGGACTGGCCATCTCCAGCCAAACGTGACTGTATTGGAGGGTCATGGGTAGCTCACAGAGTCCATAATAAAGCTCACAGTGAGGCTGGAAAAAAGGAGCAGGAAACAAGTGAACAGCTGCAGAAGGACCCTGGGCCACCCAGCAGTGGACAGGGGCGAGTTGGCTGTTCAAACATGTCTGCTCACCCGAGACCCCTCTCTATTTCTGGGCCACAAGCAGAAGACTCACAATTCTTAGTGAGGCTATGGACAGTGGTGGTTGGCATCTCAAGGCCCTGGTTCTGAAAGGAGAAAGATATCCTGTGAGCAGCTCTGAAGTGGTTAATTTTGTGGTGCTCTTATGAAATGCCTGAGAGCCAGGTAAGGGGAGGGATTGCTGGTTTGACTCACGGTCTTACACTTGCTCTGCTCCACGTGTTTAGGAAGAACTACATGATGGCAGAAGCATGTGGTGGAGGAAGCGATGTGTACCTCACGGCAGAAAAGAAGCAGAGAAGAAAATAGAAGGAGTCATGGTGAAATACAGCCCCACAGACATGATGGTCCCATGTCTGCTTCTTCTAACACCAATTTCCAATAGTGCCTTTGTATTATTATTAATTCATTAGGCATTAGCCCATTTATTAGGTTAGAGCCTGAGTGGCTTGTCTCTGCAAATGGCCTCAGAGTCACCCCCAGGCTCCACTAATTGCTTAGACATTCCTCCCTCAAATTGTCATTCATACTCTGACTCCAGTGGAAGGCCTGAGTCCATTACCTGTGAGGACTGATCAACAGGAAGATTTCCCTAAGTCCGAAAGACATTCAAATATCGAGAACACGTATGGAAGGCTTTCTGAGGTATTGGAAGGTAAACTAGACACAAAACGTTACAGTCACCCATGGGAAATGCAGTTTAAAGACTTTGAAAAATTCTAGGCTATAGCTACAGATGCATTATTGGTACCCTAAATGTAGCCTAGATACCAGCGACCTGAATACTCTGTCTTACAAGACGGTTTAGATACGTAGCATGCAAGTATCTAACTATTCTGTCCTGGAAAATAAAATTCAGCTGGGTCCTCCTTCCTCCTACTCTTACAAACCCAGGGCATTTTAGTCCCTGCCCTCACCCCATATCTCTGGAGGATTGGCTTATGTACACGGTGGTCAGCAGTTCGTCTTTCCATTTCTCCCTCTGGTTTGTGGTTTCCTCTAAATTCTTGGTCTCTGTTTTGCTCCTATCCTTGTGTATAGTTCATTTGTAGCATAATGATTTCAGCAAAGTGTATCCTCATTCTAGAGACAAAGAATTTGAAGACGCCAGAGGCCAAATTCCTTGCCCATGGCAGGAACTCAAAATAAGCTCAAGCCTTGGGACTTAGTGGTACAAAGACGAAACATTTTGAGGAAAACAAGCCACTTGGCAATGCCCTGGGGCTGGGGGTGAGGTGGGGAGGTCGAAATGAGCTACTGGTTGCTTGCTGAACACCCATCTGGGAATCCTCCAGAACTCACCATTAGCGGTCCTGACTCACATGGTCTGACGTAATTTTTTACTCCAGTGGTGTGAGACTGAGACACATTCAACAAAACCATGCTTTGGGTTTGGGTCTTTTCCTAGGCTGACAACACAGTACAACATTCTCTTCCATGCCAAGGCAGCCCAGTTCCGAGACAGCCCTGCGACGGTGCGGGAACGACAGTACTCTGCAGTGTTCAGCGTGGTCAGCATTTTTTCTTTGAAATGGGTATTTCATAGGTTAAGTGATATGTTAAATGTTTTATTATACAATATGCATTGTGTTAGATAATATTTTATGTGCTGAGATTAAATTCAGGATCCCAGGTGTGCTCGGTATATGCTCCACCACTGAGCTGCACCGCCAGCTCTTGCTAGGTAATTTTTCCCAACTGTAGGTTAACGGATGTGTACTGAACACTTTTACCATAGGATACATCAGCTGTGTTTGATAGGTGTAGCTAGAGTTTTTCTCTCCGGGTCCTGCCAAGCCCTGGCAGTCTCATAGCCCACTTATAAAATAAACATACAGATGCTTATATTATTTAAACTGCTCGGCCATTAGCTCAGGCCTACCATTGTCTAGCTCTTACTCTTATACTCAGCCCATTTCTGTTAATCTATATGTCGCCACGTGTTCCGTGGCTTTACCTGTTGCCTTTACATGATGCTCCCTGGACGGCAGGCTGGTGTCTCCTCCTCTCCGCCTTCCTGTTCCCTCTATTCTCCTCTCTGCTAGTCCCACCTATACTTCTTGCCTGGCTACTGGCCAATCAGTGTTTTATTTATCAATCAATCATCCACAGCAGATAGGTGCGGTAAAGATGGCACCTTTTTGACTTATTGTGTTTTCAACCTCCAGTGGTTCTACCTAAGCCATAATCCCATCCTAAATCGGGGAACAATTGCAATGGAAACGTGCCCTGGCCTGAGAAGCTGCAAGTAGAGAAGCTGACCAGCCTGCGTCAGGAGCAGAGTCGCTGCTCCTTCAGTCTTTCTAGGTGACTTCACACTGTGTTTATTCTACTGGAATAAAGAGAAACCAGTTACCAGGCAGTGACACACACCATGAGGAGAAGAAACTGGGAGCAGGGCAGAGGGTGGTGGTAGAGAGTGACACAGGGTCATTCGGGAGTGCGTGTTCAGAGGGGGCTTCCTGAGAAGTGAGTGTCTGTGTGGAAAATGGTTAAAGAGGAGGTCAGCATGTACCAGTCTACAGTGAGGGCTAAGAAGGCAAGGGGGTGCTGTGTAAGCAGAAGAGGGGAGAGCCACTGTGTTGGGGAATGTGGCTGAGGAACCCAGGAGAGATGAGCAGCCAGAACCACCGCCTCTGTGATTGTTTAAGGCTTGGAATTGTGAACTGGGGAGGGGCATGTAAATCAGACTAGACGGCTTAATTCGAACAGGGAGTCCAAGACCATAAAAGACAGCAAATCTGTTACTCCCCAGAGGGAAGGGTACATGCTGCCAAAGAAGAAGTGTCTGCTGACCCAAAGAAGCTTCCGAGAAGAGGCTAGTGGGTGAACCATCAGGGGTTATGCAGCAAATAGGAAGAGAAAGGAAGGCTAAACCCTGCAGGGTCACAGAGGGATGCTCTGTGCTGGAGGGAATCGGATTGAAATATTTCTCTAACTCATCTGTGTCTCTAATGTCCTCATGTTCTCCACTGTACTTTGTTTGAAATAGGGTCTCAAGTATCCCAGGCTAGCCTTGAAATCACTATGCGGGTGAGGAGGACACTGAACCGCTGGTGTCTCTGCCTCTACCTTCTGAGTACGAGGATTACAGGCATGCGCCACCATGCCCAGTTTGTGTAGTGTTGGGGATCAAACCCAGGTCTTTATGCATGCTCGGAAAGCACTCTACCGTCTGAGTGTTGATATTGGTTTCACTGTACGGTATTGACTGGCCTGAAAATTATTATGTAGCACAGGCTGCCCTTGAACTTTGGATGAGTCTCTTGCTTCTGCCTTTCAGGTGCTAGGATAATAGGTGTGTGCTGGCATGCCCAGCTATCCTCAAGTTCTGTGGTGGGGGGCACACATATATGTGGGATATATATGTGCATATCCTACAGTCAGTGTGTGTGTGGGGGTGTGTGTGTGTGGGTGTGTGTGTGTGTAGCCCAGAGGTTGACTTCAAGTATTCTCCTCTGTCATTCTCCACTTTACCTTTTTTTGTTTTGTTTTGTTTTGTTTTGTTTTGTTTTCAAGACTGGGTTTCTCTGTGTAGCTTTGGAGCCTGCCCTGGAACTTGCTCTGTAGACCAGGTTGGCCTTGAACTCACAAAGATCCACCTGGCTCTGCCTCCCAAGCTGGGATTAAAGGCATGTACCACCATCACCCAGCTCCACCTTACCTTTATAGACAGTCTTGTCACTGAATCTGATGTTCACTCTTTTGACTGACTGACTGACTGACTGACTGACTGACTGGCAGAGAGCCCCAGGGATCTTGTTGACTCTGCTCCCCAACACTGGGGTCACCCGTTGTGCATGTTGGCTTTTGTCTACTTGACACAAGCCTAGACATCGCTGGAAAGAGAGAATCTCAAATGAAGAATTCTTCCACAAGACTGGCCTATAGGCAAGTCAGTCAAGCATTTTTGTGATTCATGATTGATTTGGGAGTTCCTATCCCATTGCAGGTAGTGCCAACCCTGGGCTGCAGGTCCTGGGTTCTATAAGAAGTCGGGCTGAACAAGCCATGAGGAGCAAGCCAGTAAGTAGCATTCCTCCATGGCTTCTGCTTCAGTCCCTGCCTAGAGACCCTACCCTGACTTCCTTCAATAGTAGACTGTGATGTGGAAGTATGAATGGAAATAACCCTTTTCTCCTCAAGTTGCTTTTGGTCATGTTAGTTATCACAGCAGTGGAAACCCTAACAAAGAAACTGGTCATTCCTAGCTTCAAAAAATATCTTAATTTTTCTTGTTTAGTTTTTATTAGTTTAGTGTTTAAGTGTTTTGCCTGCATATTTGTGTACATGTCCATCCCTGGTGCCTGCAGAGGTCCGAAGAGGATGTGGGATCCCCTAGCACTGGAGTAACAGACAGTTGTGAGTTGGCATGTGGTGCTGGGAATTGAACCCAGATCCTCTACAAGAACAACAAGTGCTCTTAACCACTGAACTAATGCTCCAGCCCTGTGCCTGGCTCTGGCTTTTTTCATGGATGCAGGAGATACGAACTCAGCCATCTGCTTAGCCATTCTCAAGTTTTTTTCAGTGTAAAAGGAAATGGACACACACACACACACACACACACACACACACACACAGAAGAGTGAACAGGATAATGAACACAAAGAATTAATGTAAGTAGGACCCCAGGATCTGTTGGATTGTAAGACACAGGGATAGTTTACCTACTTATTTTTTCCAGAGCCTGGCAAGGAGCTGGCATTTGAATGGGTGTGCTGCAGAGGCATGGAAGAAAGGCTCCTTAGAGCAAGCTGTAGTACAGACCTTGAATGTTTATTTGGGGTCATTGCTGTACCCCATGGGAGTCTTCTCAACTTTCATCTTTCTCAAGTGGCACCAAGGTTTGTGAAAGTGTGAAATCTGATTGTCATTTTTCACTAATTCTGAAAAGTTTCTCTGCCAGAGAAAACCCAGGCCTCTTAGCATGACTCTGGAGGCCTTGGCCAGGTGTTTCTCTGTTCAGAGAGACTTTTAGCAGTGTGGCATGCACGACAATGTGAGAACCCTCCCTGCTCTAGGTGTATTGATCAGGAATCAAATCTTGCAGCCAATACCACTACTAACCTCACGGCCTTACCATAAGCAATACCTTTTCCCTCAGTTGAGAAGTCTGGGAGGGAGTAGTCTAGAGCTAGTCATAGACCAGGTTCCTTCTAGTTCTGCTCATGGTTATGATCACAACCACCTATATCAAATATGTAGCCATCAGGACTAGAAACCAAGACTATGATGTTGTGAAGCAATTTTCTGTCTTGGAAGGAAGCTCCTTAAGACATAGTTTGTTCTTAAGGGAGGTAAAACACTCTACCCTGCAGGGAAGCTTGTTAAAACACAGCAAGTACACAATTCAACAGCTTCAGGAAGTCCCTGAAACTGACAAGTTTTATCAGACCCTTCCCTCTCCATGCTTATATAAGTAGTAAAGACTACTGGGAGATACTCTCAGGCCAGCTGAGCTGCCTGGGGGAGGCTTAGACAAACTGTACTGCTTAGAAGAGACACTCTGACCTGTGGAATTGCCTGGAAGCTGTGAAGTGAGCTCCAACATTTCACCTTTGGTGAGCTGTCACCATGCTGAGGTGGACACCAGTAATGCAGTTGTCCTTAAGTCTGCTCCTGCCCATACTCTTGTAAGGAACCCCAGTAAAGCTCACTGGTTCACCAAATTGGACTTTTGTGGTATCCTTCCTTACGTTCCTCTGTCATTGGCTCCCTGTCTGAGGTGAGGTGATGTTTGTTCATGTTCTCCAAGGATAATGTCACACAGTATATGGGTATCCACTGCTGGCAGAGAGAGGAAGACAGAGATAATATGGTAATCAGAAAAAACTGTTGTGCTGGGACATTTATGCACACCAATTTGTCTGAGGCTGTCGGTGCAGGCAGTGACCTTTGAACAGGTGCACCACGCCTAGACTCCAAAGTCGTGAACTTGGCCCAGTTTTAGTCAAAGTGACCTTACCTTCAAAGGTCCAACCAAAGCCACTTGAGTTTAAATTCAAAATCTCTCCTAACTTTCTTATTCTAGGTGGCTGCAGGACCTTGTCAAGGGTCTTTTCTCTCTTTCTGCAATGCGTTCTGGCCAACACACCTTAATTTAACACTAAGTTATCTGGGGTTGTTTGAGGAGTTTCAATACCCTTACCTTGTGGATTCTACCTTCTCTATGAAGATAATATATCTTTATTCCAAACTCAAAGAAACCAGGGAAGATTGACGGAAAGTCCTGACCAACCAAATCTCACTTATTAGAAATTGAGATCATTTGCAAAAGGCCCATGCACTGCTCTGCTGGTGACAGCGAGTCCCTTCTATCTCTGTCCCCTCCCTCTCCATGCTTATATAAGTAGTAGAGAGGAGACAAGCCTCCCAGATCATCTCCCTCTTCTGTATCCTGATAGTGTCTGTTTCTACATGTAATGTTTGGGAAAAGATTGCAGAATGCCACAAATAGTTCAGACAGAGTGGAACACTAGCGATGCTTAGAGATAAGCTGTTATTTAGAGTGATGTGATCATAGACTTCAAAACATTCCAAACAACTGGAGAAATACATCTTCTAGGTTGGCTCTCCCACTGTGGGTGGCCTCATTGGGTTTCTAAGGAGCAGCACATTAGTGGGGGCTCGTATCCTCATGATGTGGATGCTGAAATTCAGTCCTCATGGCTTCCAGGGTGCTGTGGTCTGAATATGTAATGTGTGCCATGCAGTCATGACCCTAACAGTTGCTCCCTGATGCTGGCTGTGTTTGGTGAAGTTCTGGAAATTTCGAAAAGTGGGGCCTGGCTAGAGAAAGTAGGTCACTGGTGCCAGGCCCTTGGGAGTGACCTCTGGTGACTTCCCATCTTGTGCTTTGCTTCCTCGTCCATCATGATGTCACTTGGACTGCCTGTCATACCATCTTTGCCATGATGGACTGAATCCTCACAAAGCCAAAATACGTTTCTCTTCCTGTGAGTTCTTCCTGTCAGGCATTTAGTCACCATAAAATATAAGTAACCACTGAGTGAAGCCTCTGGCATATTCTTTAATTTAAAAATTAAATTATTTATGTGTATGAGTGGTTACATGCCAAGTGGAGGTCAGAGAATAACTTTCAGTTCTATTTCCACCATGTGGGTCTTGGTGAAAAGTTTAAATCCCCCGGTAGTGAGTAATGCCTCCAATGCAGTAAGTCAGATCAGGTCAAATTAATATGTCCAGGTTTAATCTAAGCAAGCAAAGCAACTCCTGGGTGACTCTTGGGAAGGCAAGAGAGAGAAAACACATGGCAGGTCTGCTGACCAGGTCTTTCATAGCCTGTAGACATTCTTGAGCAGCCCTGAGGGAGGAACTGACCCTTGGTAGGCTTTCTGAGGGGCAGGGTCTGGAATGGGAGGGCAACTCCAGGGAGCTGGAGATCTCCAACATTTAGGATCGAACTCAAGTCATCAGGATTGGGGCAAGTGCCTTACTCACTGAGCCACATGGGTCCAGTTCTCTGAGATTTTAAGAGACTTTGTCCTATTTCAAATCAGCCCATCATCACATAAGCCTCTGCCATGCCATGCCTTGGAGAGTGTTATATCTTGGCCTTGCAGATGATTTTTCAATGCATTTAGAAACTTACATATCTACATAAACAAACACAAAAAATGGATTGGGCTATGTTAATAATATTTCGTAAAGCTGCTTTGCATTTATTTCTGTTGCCTTTAGAGAACACGCCAAGCCCATACCCATTTGCCTCCTGTGTGATTTTACTGTGTTAGGTTCTATCCTCATCTGAGTAGCTATCTGGAGTACTGCTGGAGTTGGGGAAGAGTCACTTTTCTTTGGGGGTTTAGCCACTGGTAGGTTGTTCCAGTAGATGATGCCACACACAGGTACATACCAGCAGCACTAACTGGGCTCAGTGAGTTATGAAGGAGAAGAAAAAGGAGGAGGAGGAGGAGGAGGAAGAAGAAGAGGAGGAGGAGGAGGAAAGGGAAAAGAGAAGCAAAGCATAATTTTGGAAAGAGGATGAATGGAGGCATGGAGGGAGTTGGAGGGAAAAATGATAAAAATACATTGTGTGTATGTGTGAAATTCCCAAAGAATAAATACAAATATGTTCTTAATAAATTAAATTTTGACTGAGTATTTGACACTTCTGAGCACAAACATTTTTTTTTTTATTTTATAGTCATCAATACTGAAAATACTCTTTTACATGAATAGTATAGCAGAAAATGGCCAAAGAATATTAGGGTCATTTTAGAAATTATTGGAAATTCTGTCCTAATCCCAAGGCAAAATTCATTCAACAGTGTGTGTGTGTGTGTGTGTGTGTGTGTGTGTGTGTGTGTGTGTGTGAATTTAGTTAGGGCTGCTTCCAAGAGTTTGATATTTATTTATGAAGCATAGGCAATATTACCAGTGGCTACACTACTGAAGAAAGTGTCTCTTCCTCCCTCAGCGACCATTATGGTATGTACACCCTCAGGGGAGGGTGATCCATATCCCCTTCTGAAGGACTCAGTTTTTTTGACAAGGATCACTAATGTGTCTCAAGCTGTCCTTCACTTCTCAAGCCTACTGTCTCGGCCTCTCAAATGTTGTTGGGATTACAAAAGCTTTTGTAGCTGTAGTCAAGTTTGCCTTATGCTTAGTTTTATGCTTGCTTATGCTTATTTTTATGTATTTATTTATTTATTTATTTATTTATTTATTTATTTATTTATTTATTTGCGACAGTTGCACTGTGAGACTCCAGCTGGCCTGGAACTTGCCATAGCCCAGAGTGGCTGGCCTCAAACTCATTATGGTAGCCCTCTTGTCTCTGCCTCCAGAGGCTGGACTACAGGCGGAGGTCATCATTCCCTCTTGATTATGTTCAATATTTAGAACTGGAATTTCACTCTAAGCTCTTTTCAGTTGTGCTAAAACTTTGTTTCAAGTTTTTTGTGTTATCTCCAAGGTAACCTCTCTTCCCCACTCCCCCCCTCAACTGTCCAACCATGTACACAAACGTTTCACTCAGTCTACATTTTATGTGTGCATCTGAGTTTGGATGTTTGGGAGGGAGCTTCTGCTTTTCCTCCTCTCTAGATTGTTTTAAAAATTAATTCCACATATTTTACACATGCCTCTCTCTGAAAAATAAAAATGTGTCTACATGTGTCTCTGGTCAAATGGAAATTGTTTCTCCAAAACTGGAAAAAATGACATCCCAAGAAATGAGATTAAAATTGTTTGCACTGCCAAATTTCTACCAGACTTTAGTTACATTATTTCCTGTGTTATTCTAGTTTCACAAACATATAAGTTTGCATAATGGAACATCACATAACTGCATGCAGCCTTTTCCTGTTATTCCTGAATGATTTATTCCAGTTGAGAATTTATAATGTGTGTGAAATAGGGTTATATAATTACAGAACTGGGATAAAAACTGCACATTCCAGAGTACTGGAATTCTAACACATAGGGCAAGGAGGATCTGCACAATGTCACAAGCACAGACTTTCTGTCAGATACAAATGGGCTCAGCTCTTAGACAGATTTTGGACGTTTTACATAGTACTGAAGTTTTCTGTGCTCCAGTTTCCTTTACAGCAGTGAGCAAATGATAAGAACTGCCTGACAGAGTGACTCAAGGCCTAAATG
>CABHPP010000228.1:0-33667 GCA_902168425.1 Peromyscus attwateri | reverse complement strand
TCTCTCTCTCTCTCTCTCTCTCTCTCTCTCACACACACACACACACACACACACACACACACACACACGCAGTATGTATGTGTATGTTTATATCGCATAATGACATGATACACAGTAATACTATATGCATATTTCTTTCATCCCTATGCTTCTCTGTTTTTGTCAAGTTGATAAGCTAGGGTCATCTGGGAAGAGGAACCCTCAATTGAAAAATAATGCTCCCCTGCAAAAGCTCCCTTGCCCTTTACAGTTAGCAGAAGTTAGCTTCCACATGGTTTCTGACAACAGCATGGGTCATGGACATCCACGTGGCCTCCAGTGTCAGCATGGACCACAGACTTCAGCCTGGTCTCTGGTGGCAGCACAGACTATGGACATCAATAAGGTCCTCAGCTGCAGCACACACAACGGAGTTCATCATGGCCCTTGGCAACAGCACAGGCCAGACATCAACATGGCTTCAGGTGTCAGCACAGACCATGGACATCCACATGGCCCCCAGTCTGATAACTGCAGACTCACAATTGAGAATGAGAGACATAGAAAGCTTTGTTACAAGCTCTTTCCCCCATCTGCCAAAAAGAAACAGGCTAGACAGGAAGTCATTGAAGAGAACTCTTAAAAATTGTGACAGGGATCCTGAAGTGTAGCTCTTCACAGTTGATGGCTTCTGGCAGGGGTAGGGGTGGGAAAGGACTCAGTTTTCTTTCAAGGAGCTGGCCACTGGGAGTTTGACCATGCCCGTAAGTACATGGGCAACACAAATTAGACCTGGTATTTTTTTTATTATGTTTTATTTTCTCCCTTTTTTTTTGGGGGTGGGGGTAACACGGGTAGGGGTAACCTAGGAGGACGAGGAGGTGACTGTATTTGCAGTGCATTGTGTGAGATTCCCAAGTGATCAATGGAAGTATTATGTTGGGGAAAAAAAGGAAAAGGATGGGGGAAGGAAAAGGCAAGAAAAAAAGGGATGAAGGGAAGAAAAAATAAATAAATAAAAATGCACCCATCAGATTGGCCTGTGGGACAGTTTCTTGATTAATGATTGACGTGAGCAGGCCTGGCTGATTACTGTAGGAAGTGCCACTCTTGGGAAGGTAGTCCTGAGCTGTGTAAGAAAACAGACTGAACGAGTCGTAGAAAGCAAGCCAGTGAGCAGTGCTGCTCCATGGTCTTTGCTTGTCAGTTCTTGCTTACAGGTTCCTGCCTGGAGTTCCTGCCCTGACTTCCTTCAACGATGGACTGTGATGAAGAAAGGGAAGCTCGAAAAAACTTTCCGCCTCCCCAAGTTGGTTTAGTTAGTGTTTTATCCAAACCGCAGGAAAACCTAGTGAGAAAAACTCCCAGGGTATGTCATATTGTCATCAGGATAAGGAAGCAGCTTTGAAACAGAAGACACACAAGTTTTACTTCTTCTTGAGGTTTAAAGGAGAAAAAATATTCTTGCATAAAACAATACACAACACAATGTTGACTTTATAAAGCATGCTTTTCATTCTCAAGGGCTTTGGTAATAATTCCAAATAATTTGATAGCAACAAAATAATGTCAAGCTGGAACCAAGCATAGCCTTTAACATCCACACTCTGGGTCTAGCCAGCTCTCAACAGGCACTGGGGCTTCAACTGCCATGAAGGCTTCCCACTCCTGAGAAGATGTATCAAAGGTTCCTTTTCGTTGCTCACCTACTTCTTCTAACTCGTCTAATTTTCAGCTTCTGAAATCTTACCTGTGGGGCTATTGTCCAACTATGTTGTTGAAAGCATGACCACCAGGAATCTGAAGGGCTGAAGAAGTGAGCTGCTTTCACTTTGGACTAAGGCTGTTGATGTTTACTTGACAAACTCTCCACACTGACAGGCCAGATTCACCTATTCATTCACTTTACCAACACTAGCATCTGCTCTTTGTGACTTTTTTTTTTATTCTTCCTAAAATGTGGGCATATTCTTATTCATTCTTTACTCTCTACATCCTATCAGAAACATACCCTCTCCTCAAGGCTTACTTACCCAAAACCTAGCAAGCATATGAGCTTAGGGAGGATGTTTCACATGCAAACTGTTACACAAGACTAAGATTGAGCCCCACACCCAGTCTTGCCTAGGATTCTTTCTGCTGCTACTTTGCCACCACGCAGTTCACACTCTAGTGTTTTGTTTCCCAGAGCAGGCAGAACAGGAATACTGCAGAGGTCATTGATGTCACTCTACCCACACCTACCCTGTGGATTTGGGGGGCATCTTGTTAAGATCTCAGGCAAGTAAAGGGGAAGAGAGAGATGCTGATGCTGTATTTATTTAGGGAGCTGCATCAAAGACACCAAGAAAGAAATGAAATAAAATTACTGGTTCCTCAGTTTAAAGTACAATCCATCCACATCTTAAGAGCATAACAAGAAGGGATGTTTGTCAATTTTCACATAAAAATATGAAGTCAGTCTATTAATAAAAGAAAAATATAGCATCTTCTTGGAGCAATTCTGCAGAGTCAGCTGAACTGTGTGTAGAATGTCCTTATTACATATATCCTCACTACAATGTGCCCACTTAGTAGTCTAGCGCTTGGGACCATCAAAATTACTTTGCGTTACAGTAGATTAGATTTACAGTAATGGAGAGAAGCATCTTTAATGGTTCATCTCCTCATGCACTATAGTATATTAAAAACTTTACTATTATTGCCATTAAATAAAAATGTTCTTGAGGTATGTTTGCTGAGACCAAGCTATTTAAAGGTTGAGCAAATGAAAAATGAAGTTAAGGCGAGGGAAACATTAGAATATTATAATTTTATTGAAAGGCCAAGAAGACAGTAGAGAAAGGGAAATAGTCCAAAACTTAACCCACAATCAATCCTTAGGGGTGGGAAGGGGGATGATCTTATGCAGCCTCAGCAACAGGAACTAACTCTAATAACAGGTGAGTGCATGCTCTCTGCTAAACAGGGTGCTCAACACTTCATTTACGCTGTTTCACACTCTTCATGAGAATTCTGTTAAATAGCACTTCTTTTACTTTCTGCATTTAATAAATAAAAATTACTGAACTTGGGAAAACCAATTCATTTTTACCAGTCTCTACTAGGTAATAAAGAGTCAGATGCAGTATCTCAGTCCTTTTTTTCTACCTCTCATTGCTATTTCCATCTAATACAAACAATATTCTTTAGTCCTCTGTGTCAGAAAATAGGTAAGAAGACTTCTGAGTTGACATTCATACATTTAATGATTCTGGAGAAAAGTCTCTAGTCCACACGTGAAACTCTCAGATATGTCCTTTTAGCATGGCTTAGATTACATGTCCAATGCTGGACCAATCATGTTCAAGGAAGTTCTGCCCCTTGTCCATACATAGATCACACACCCAATCCTGTAATCAATAAAACATGTCCTAAAGACAACATGGCTAGAATTCCATTTTCATAGTAGGTCAGAATTCCTACAGGAGATGGTGAGTGCTAGGCAGACAGGAAGTTGACACTGGCCACTGTAGCATAGAGGGACAGTGGGGAAAAGATGTGCAGACAGCAGTCACTCCAGGGGATCTCCAGGAAGAAGATTCCAGGAAGGTGAGAAGAGCAGGCATAAAGAAAGGGCCTGGAGATGCCGGACAGCATAACTTATTGAGAAAGCTGCAAGGTTTCAGGTGTATCTGGAGGACACAGTGTGTGTGGCAAGAGGATTGAGATCAACTAGAAGTTGAAGAGAATTCTGCATGTGACCCTTCAAGAAGCTCATGCATTATCTGGAAGGCAGTGGTGAGTCACGGAAGGAGTTTAATCAAAGGAATAGTATGATGAGTCCCGATTATGAGAAAAGTCTGTCTTTGAGTGGGCATAAAAGAAAGGTTAGAAGTAGAAAACTCCACGGAGAAACTGGCAATAGTTCAAGCAAGAGAAAATGAGCCCGTGAACAAAAGCAGTGGTCGTAGGGTGGCGATCAAACAGTAGAGAGGAATGATGCTGAGAGGCAGATTCAGAAGATTCAGAGGCAGAAGTCTGGACTCCCACTGGGAACCTGATTGTACAGGCTGCCGACTGATGCTCAACCACCTTCACAGCCACTCCAACAGGACCTCCCAAGACATCGAGGAGACCAAACTGCAGAAGCAGTAGCAACTGTATCCCCAGGATGTACACATCTTGAGTCCAAGCTGATAGTTTCACAATTTACAAAAGTCACTTTAACCCCTTAGCCTTCGAAAAGGAATATGGGCACCATTTTTTTCTGAAGAGGTCTTCAACAAATAGAATTTAACAGCTGGATATCCAGAGCACTGAAGGTAGAATGGGATATAGAAATATCTGGGCCAGTGGGGCAGGCAGAAATGATCCCTTCCCCTGACATGGTCTACATTCTTTTGGATAAGTTGCTTGAGATCCCAAATTCTCAGGAGACGTTCCTCTGGCAGTAACATGGTTTTCCTTCACAAGGGCTGAAATTAATAACATATGTGACAGCAAATGAATTCACAGGGATGTTGTAACTGAATCTGTCTTAATCACTAATTTACTCTACTCAAGGGGATATAGAAAGAAAAATTTAAAATGAGACATTAACACTTTCAAATAAGTAAATCCATGAAAGTCCTTTATGTACTTAGGTGGTAGAATAAAGCTAATGTCATAAGCAACAATCTAATTGTTGTGGTATATACATTAAAATGAACATACATTAATTCAGTTTCAGTGCTTTAAAATCTTTATTCTGGAACTTATACTGAATAAGGAAGAGTTCCTTAAAGTTTTATGATAATCACAGACATAGGAAAGAATAATAAATATTTGTACTTAACTGGCAAACCATCACAAGAAGGCATATTCTTTTCACAAATAGTGAGAAATACAGTTAATACAGCAGAATATGCATATACATATTTTAAAGGGCACTGACTCACCTCACTAAAGCTCTTTTGTTTACCATTTTATGGTAATTAATTTGTTAATATTCATCAATCCCTTCAATTTATGACAATTGAAAAAATGAACTAGTCTTGAGCTTTATACTCCCATTATTACATGCAAGCTGTGTTCTCCCCTGTTTCCTTAGGTCTAATGAAATCTATAGCAGTAGTTAAACCATAACTGCAACCTAGAAAAATTGTAGGTAGGAAAATAGAACAATGACTCCACTACCTATATGTTTATCAAAAGATTATATTGGGACAGGGGAGAGAGTTTAGTCCATAAAGTGCTTTGCCACATGCGCATGAGGACCCAAGTTGAATCCTCAGAAGCCCTATAAAAAGCCAGATGTAAAAGTATACACTTGTAACCCCAGCATTGGAGAGTCATAGACAGGAGAACCTCTTGGGCTCACTGACTAGCCTGGCTAACCTCCTTGGTGAGCCCCAGGTCCCAATAAGAGATCCTGTCTTGAAAAAAAAAAAATCAAGGTGGATGGCCATCCTGAGAAACAACATCAGACCTTGACCTTTAACTTCTTCCTCTCCATCTGAATGTGCATATTTGTACACATTTATGTCTGTACATGTGTACCCATACATACATGAACACACAAATATACATATGTAAACACATAGATATGCACACACACAAAAGATGACTATAAGCCAGGCGTTGGTGGCGCACGCCTTTAATCCCAGCACTCGGGAGGCAGAGGTAGGCGGATCTCTGTGAGTTCGAGGCCAGCCTGGGCTACCAAGTGAGCTCCAGGAAAGGCGTAAAGCTACACAGAGAAACCCTGTCTTGAAAAACCAAAAAAAAAAAAATGACTATAATACACACTAGCCAGTCACAGTGGTGTAAAAGTAAATGTAATCTCATCCCTTTAGAATCTGAGACAGGTAGATTAGAGTTAGAGGCCAGCCTGGGCTACCTATCAAGGTCTTGACTCAAAACAAAAGACCAAAATACTACATTGTATTGTTGGGAGGTAAGCCCACCAGAGAGTGCCACATAGACACTCTTAAGGCTAAATAGAAAGTTTTTCATTGCCAGCGGGCAGCTGCGTGGGGAACTGCCCAAATCCTGCAGCCCCAGCCCCATAGCTCTCTGTCTTTTATGCACAAAACCCAAACCTTGATTGTTACATTTCAGTTAGCAAGAAGCAGAACTACAGAAGCAAAAAAGCAGGGCTAGTCCATTGAGGGGCTTTTCACTCAGGGGCTTTCCCAGCCATATCCCAGAACCATTGACTCGGCCTTTCTCCTTGTTTTGGCAGGTGGGGTAGGTGTTTCTTCCTTTCTTGGCAGATGTTGTTGCCTATTTGCTGCGTTTTGAGGCCTGAATGGTGTTGCTATCACGGCATCAGTTGTGCAGAGAGTTTGTACTGCTCTGCCTGGCCTGTGCCCTGAGTATTCTATGGGGGGGGGGGGTCCCAGCACGGAAAATGCAACCCTGTTCAGGGCTTTGTGGTGAGTTCTCGGTTGTGTCTGTCATTCCTCTCTTCTCCAGTATTAACCAGAAAAGAAAATGGAAGCTTGTGGAGGGCATCATAAGTGATCTTTCATAACAAACTATCATAAATTGCACATGAAGAGTGTCTTCTCCTTTCTGAAAGGCAAGATAAGTAATGTTTTCTGCTGCCACTTAGCTGGTGTCTCAGTGCCATCTCTGGTAGATCAGCTGAGATCTATAATTGTATACTAGAATTGAGTTAAACTCTCCTTATAAGTAGTTGGGTGGAAAATATTAACAGAATTAGTAAGTAACCATTTCCCAGGTGGACTATACTTTATATAACCGTAAAGCAGGGACCCTTGCTCTAAAACTACTTTTACATACAAACATCATATTGATGAATGATAGTTTCAGCATGTGATGAATGATTCATGGTTCTGACTGATGCTTGGTGCTCTTACCATGGTTGGCAGTAACTTAGCCAATGTGTGTACAGGAGCCCTTGGGGAAAGTGAATCTTTTTAAACCACTTTCCACTTTGTCTTAGCATATTTTCTCTAAGCTCTTAAATGCTTTGCTCTTCTCGGTGTCTAAGAAAAAAAATTGCAGGACACACAGCATGCAAAGCCTATCAGGCAAATAAAGGTATCTGCTTGAAAAAGAAACATGAGAATTTCATGTAATGAAATAAAGAAATGTGAATGAGCAAACTTCCAAGTCATACTGTCACACACAATATGCACATAACTGTGAAACTCCAGGAAACACCTCCAAAGCACTGAGCCGATCCAGTAGATGGTGTATTAGGATTCTCTAAATAAACAAATCTGATATAATTACATATGTTCATGTATATGTCTGTGATTTGTTAGACTGGATTACATGATATGGCTCAGGGAGTTCAACAATAGCCAACTGACACTGGAGAGGATCTGGTAGTTGCTCCATCCATAGCCTGGATGTCTCAGAGGTCCCAATCTGGTGCTGAAGGTCCAGAGGATTCCTGGAGAGCTGCCAGTTTTCAGATTACATTGGAAGTCCAAAGAAGCTGGTTCTAATATCAGCAAAAATATTGCACAGATACAGGATAAATGAGCTTGCCACCAAAAGGAGGGGAAGCAGGCAAAAGGCTGTTTTCTTCCATGTCAATTTATCTGGTCTGTGTCCAGAGGTGCCAACCACATTTAAGGTAAGTCCTGCTACTTCAAATAGTCCGATCAAGAAAATCCCTCACAGGCGTGCCCAGCAACTTGCCTTTTTTATGATTTCAGATTCAGTCAAGCTGACATCCAAGAGTAGCCGTCACAGATGGTCTTTTAAGAAATTCAGTGCAGTGACTATGGGATCAAAACCTTACACAGTAAAATGCCTTCAGCATCCTCCACCTCTTCGCCTGGCTGCATACAGTTGTAAGTCACCAGGAAAAATGTGTTCTTAGTCAAGAATAATTTTTGATATGTGTGTGTGTGTGTGTATAGGTGTGTATTAACATATATTCATGCGTGTGCGGGTACATGTGTCTGCACATGCATGTGAAGGCCAGAGGACAATCTCAGTTGTTGTCTTTAAAAACCCTGTTCACCTCCTTTGAGACAGGCTCTCTAATTGTTCTGCAGCTCAGCAGTTAGGCTGGACTGGCTGGCCAGCGACTCCTAGGAATCCTCCCGTCTATGTTTCCCCAGCGCTGGGGTTGCAAACATATACCACCATAGCTAGCATTTTTGTTCCTTTTAATATAATATTTTTATTAATTTTTTGAGAATTTGATGTAATTATTTTCATCATATTCACCTTCCCCTAACTCCCCCTAGATCCACCTCACTTCCTACCTCCTCTTTTATTTATTTTGTATATTTTTAAAAACCCACTGAGTCCAGTGTGTACAGCTCATACACTCCTAGGTAGAGGGTCATTCCCTGGAGCATAGTTGACCTACCAGCTCATATACTCCTAAGTAGAGGGTTATTCCCTGGAGCATCATTGACCCACCAGCTCATACACTCCTAGGTAGAGAACCATTCCCTGGAGCATCATTGACCTACCAGCCAACACCTTTAAACAAACTGACTTCCCCTTCCTCAGAAGCTATCAACTGTTAGTAGATGCTTTTAGGGGTTTGGGCTCATGATTCTCACAACCTAAGCTAGAATGTTGACCAGCTTGATCTTGTGCAAGTAGAGGGCAGTTTGACACTGTGTCATTTTAGCAGAATAATAGTGGTAAGTTCACCTCCCAAACCCATTGATTTCCCAACCACAAGTTCGTGGCCAGATTTATAGTACCATGTATGCATTTCTTCCTGTGAAACAGGCATTAAATCCAATTAAAAAGTGGTTGGCTGCCCCCATAACACTCCTGACACTAATGCACACAGGGGCATATCTTACTATGATGGTTTTTATATTTCACAGAGTTCACAAGTTAATAACACTATTGATGACCCAGCCTCCCAGCCACTCCCACAGCACCTTTCACAACTACGAAAGCTAGTCAGCAGGAAGAAAGATCTCTGCTCAGTACCAACTTGAGTCCTCCTATCCTACAACCAAAGTATAATGTCTTCAGCAGCAGAGTTTTACTCTCGAGTTCTGCTGGGAAACCAAGAGCAGTGGCAAAAGCCTGCATCCAGAATCCATTTTAAAGGCCAGTGTACTGTCAGTAATAATAAGATCATTAGCTTTTTGGTGAGTAGACATTCCTAAAAACAAGATTCACATATGGGATGTGAAAAGATGCTCAGTTTCACTAGTCACTGAGGTAGATGCAAATCAGAGCACCAGTGAAGTACCATTGCATTGGACTTCACTTCTAGGATGTGGAGAAATTAACCCTCATATTGCTGCTGGTGGGATACCAGATGGAGCAACCAATGAAGAAAATAGTCAAAGCAGTCTGGCAACAACTCCTTTTATAGCTAAACATAAAGTTACCATATGGCATAGAAATTATATATATATATTCCCTATATATAATGAAGGACTCTATGTATATATTTTTTCAATCAACAGAATAATGGTTAAGCAAAATATGGTTTAAAAAATGGTTAAGCCAAACAGTGGAATGTTATTCAGCTATAAAAAGCAATGAAATAAAAATATATGCTAGAACACAAACTTTAAAAGCATTATACTAAGTCAAAGAGCCAGTATCCAAGTTGTGTGTGTGTGTGTGTGTGTGTGTGTGTGTGTGTGTGATTCTGTTTATATGAAAAGTACCAGGTAAGTAAATCTATTGAGTTAGAAAGTATAGGATGCTGGCAATTGCTGAGAGTAAATGAGCCACAGGTAGGAGGGACTGAATTCATTCAGTGTTTTGGGGGGGCATAATTTAAATGTCTAAACTTAGATTTTGAGATAGCTGTGCACCTCTGAGTACATACCCTAAAGCATTAAAGTGTGCAACTGAAAGAATAACTTTTATGATAGGAAAATTGTATCATAACAATATTCTTATGAAAATATACAAATAATCTTATTCTCTTCTGGTTAATGGAGACAATTCTTTCTCTTGCAGTAGTTATATAAACTTTAAAGAGTCTATATATCTTTCTCATTTAGAAACAAACATGAGCTGTGAAGTCACGTGGGGAGCAGAAGAAACCCTGAGTGAATGAAATGCTGAGAGAACGTATGCAGTGCAGTTGACGTGGACACGGCCCTGCCAAGGACCTCTTAGCCTCAGACCCACCGGAACAGCAAAGCCTTCACCTTAGGGTGAGGCTCAGAGGGATGGAAGCCTCCTCTGGTCTGAGCATGCATGTTGAAAGTGTGTGCAAAAAATGTCTGCCATAGGTTTCTTCTCCTGGATGTTCACACCCTGGAGACTGCTCCCCAACAGAGACCAGTCCTACTGAGATTAGCTAACTGTGTCTCCTTGATTTAGCTGTATACAATAACCCTGTCTCTCTGTTCAACTGTATATAATAAAATGCTGAGATTCCCAGATTCTGTGGTTCTCCATCAAAGGGCCCAGTCCAGCCAACTCTGGCCTTCTGTTCATGTATCTGTGTGTATTTGTTGTTTCTTCACTCCCTTGTGACTTTAGTCAGGTCCATTTCAGAGCCCTGCAAGGATTCAGAAGAGCCAGACACCATGGAATCAAATATCAGCTATTCTCTGTGTGTCACAGGATTCTCTGTGCATCACAGGATTCTACACTTCAGTTTCCTCATCAGCAAAATATGAATAATTGTAAACCGGCTTCATCTAACTGTTGAGAAGACTAACTGAGAAGTGTTCAACATAGTGCCTAACAGGAAGTTAAGTGCAAAGTGTTTAATTTCTAAAGGATTTTTAGATATACATACTTGCTTGTCTATAAAATATTCTGTCTGCAGGCCCCAAGAAACTAAGTTTGATGGCATAATGACTTCAGCCTGGGGACTGTGTGGAGGGTACAGAAGGGAGATGTTACACAAACTAGCATTTATCATACATTTGGAACTTTAAACCAAGTATTGTATATTACATGTGTTGAAATTAAATTAAATTAATTGATTTGAAATAAACCAGACTCTAGGGAAAGCCTCAAACTAGTCTAGCAGGATTGACTACTTAGACTTGACTCTAGGATCAGACAGAACAACTTGAAACCAACTCCTGGCAGCGATCCTAACCTCAGAGCCATGCCTGCTATCCATATGGGCAGCACACAGGTGTGCTGGAAGCTATACAGCAATGAAACCTGTATTGCAACAAACAGATTTATTGTGTCAGGTAGAAATCTGATGATACAGAATTACAGAAGCAGGGAGGGCTGGTGGGCGGGAGGGCAAAAGCTGACAGGAGACTGCTCAGCTTGAATTTCAGCTCAGGTGCTCACGAATTTGGTCTAGATTTTTAACTTCCCTGGGCCTCAGTGGACTTATCTAGAACTTGGAGATATTATCATGGGGCTTTGTGAGAAATGAAGGAAAAAACAGATGGAAACCTTGTAGAAATAAATGTTAGCAATTAGGTCTGGGGCTTAATGGCAGAACACTGGCTGAGCATGTACAAAAACCTGGGTTCCAGACCAACACAAAGATTGTTAATGCCATTCTTGCTGGGGTTTGGGGGGAAATTTCCAGCATTATCATTAGAAAATTGTCTTGCTTTGCTGTCCCCCCATAGGAGAACTTATCCTTTTGGAGGAGGGGATGAGGAATGGGTCGGGAGGAGGGGTTGGAGGAGATAGCAAGAGGAGGGATGAGAGGGGGATCTGTGGTTGGTATATAAAATGAATAAAAAATTTAAATAAAAAATAAAAGAAAATTATCTGAAAGGTTAAGCTTGGAAAAGCTGTCTTATATTGACAACGACGTGTTTTAGAGGCAGATATCTTAGAGGGGATGATTCATGTGCAAGGAAAAAATAAATGGTAACTATAATGCAACAATTATTAATAATATAGTCAAAATTAAAGAAAAATGTTGCCAATAAAAGATCTCGCCTTCAGTTACTCTCTAGTAAGAATTTCAGAGCCATTTGTGAACATCAGAAAGCATCCATTTGACCCTGGAGATGGCTGCAAGATATACAGAAAAGAAAGAATTTCCGTGTTGCTAGAAGAAAGTGAAAAAGAGATCTCTTATTAAAAGTTCACTGAGCATTGATTTTAAGACTTTATTTCTCCTATATATCTTTGGAGAAGCATATTAAGATATATTGCCTATCATTCAAAAGCAAGAAGAAGCAAGAAGCCCTTGAGTAACACAGGTGTCATAAAACACAGTGGTTCTCAATCTGTGGGTCTTGACCCATTTGGGGGTCAAACAACCCTTTCACAGAGGTTGCCTAAGACTATTGGAAAATGGAGATATTCACATTACAATTCTCAACAGTAGCAAAGCTACAGTTATGAAATAGCAATGAAATAATTTTCTGGTTGGGGGTCACCACAACATGAGGAACTGTATCAAAGGGTCACAGCATAGGAAGACTGAGAACCACTGCTCTCTCAACACCAGTTTCTAGAGGCTCTGACAGGAGTCACTGACCCGTGTCCTGCCTGCCGCTCAGTGTGCTCTTCATTTGTTCCCATCTAAGCACTTTCAAAGTGGGACAGTCCTGAATGTATCGTTGCACGCTTTATTCTGTCTCACCAAGTCTTATTTTTCAAATACTAATTCAGAGTCACCTGAGAGGATGAGGTCCATTTGCTTTTCCCTAATGAATCTATGCGTTTAAGGATAATCTATGGTTATATCCCCATCCGTACACATTTTCATTATCTCAGATTCTCACTGTTGCTAACAGGGCCACTATGAACATTGTTACGGGTGTCTAACTATGTTTATTTAGAGTTTCCACATGACAGCCAGTCACACAATTGTTCCGTTGTAGAGCAAGGAAATGTCCCCCTTTGTAAGAGAATGAACAGTTCTTTCTAATGTCTTACAGCCTCCTGCAAGGAGCATAGGACTTCCCATTGACACACTCTCTAACTGTACTCGGTTTTGACAGATTTTTTTTTAATTAAGGCATGCACATGTGTTTAATTTGCATTTCTTTGATAACTAATGGTGTTGATTTTTCTTAGCTATTAGCTATTTATGATCTTTACCCCATGAATTGCCCTATTTTTAGTTGTCCTTTTTGCTTCCGGGTATGTGTTGCTTTTCAAACTATGCACATTGCTGTGTGGGGGCATATCTTTTCACACTTTGGTAACAAGTTTTTTAGTGTAATACTAGACCATCAATTGTTTTCTTCCTTTAAAAAATATCATTATCAAAGCTTCCAATGAAGCTTTAAAGTTTTTGCACTTCATATGTATGTCATCAAGCGACTGGAAATCAACTTCATGTACAAAATAGAGAGCTACTGCTGTGGGATGTTCTGTATGTAAATGTGTTGCTCTGATTGGTTAATAAATAATACACTGATTGGCCAGTAGCCAGGCAGGAAGTATAGGCAGGACAAGGAGAGAGGAGAATTCTGGGAAGTGGAAGGCTGAGGCAGAGAGATGCTGCCAGCCGCCACCATGAAAAGCAAGATGTAAGATACCGGTAAGCCACGAGCCACGTGGCAACTTACAGACTAATAGATATGGGTTAATTTAAGATATAAGAACTAGATAACAAGAAGCCTGCTGCGGTCATACAGTTTGTAAGCAATATAAGTCTCTATGTGTTTACTCGGTTGGGTCTAAGCTGCTGAGGGACTGGCAGGTGAGAGAGATTTGTCCTGACTGTGGGCCAGGCAGGACTGGAGAAAACTCCAGCTACAAGCTACACTCAAATTAGTGCTAAAAACAAATTCTCCCAGCCCCGTTCTTGACTACATTGACTCTACAGTTATCTGCAGTATTCCCTTTATCAAATACAGAATTTGTCGACACGCTTGGAGCCACTTCTGAACCTTTATTTTGCGGCTAACTGCCACTTTATCTAACACAGTAGCTGTGCCTTGTTATTTTAATTACACCACCCTTACAATGAAACTTTATATAAAGAGAAAGTCCCCATCTCTTCACTCAAGGATCTTTGGGGAATTCTGTTTGTTTTCTAAAGCAGGAACTGGAACTTTGTACCTTGCACTTGGAATGTTTCTGCCTCTCTCTCCCATGTGCTCAGATTATGACCAGTGTCTCTTGGACCCGGATAGTCTTGTAATATTCTCACAAGTAATATTAGCCCACAGCTAGGTAGTTCTATAATACAACAACACTAATGGTTTAAATCTTAATTGTTTAAGATGTCCCCCCACCATAAAAAAAATGGTTTCTTCCTCAGTGCTTTTCTGTAACACTCCATTCAATGAACCAGACTATCAGAATAATTACTTTTCTCCAGTGGCAGAGGACACAGGACACAGAGAGTGCATTGCCAATACAATTTTAAAGTGAAGTAATACACACACATCCAAACTGATGGGTCATTCATTGGCCAGAAACATTCACATGACTCCAACAAACTCTAAAGACGACAGGAAGTGCAATCTAGTATGGTTTTGGAAGATAATCAAACACATTTGAGTACCACATACCCACTGCCTCTAGCATCTCTCACAGGACTCTTCCAAAAAGCTTGGGTGGTAGAGGGTCAAGACTTTGAATTCAGCATCTGAAGAACCCAACTTTGTAATTTTCCAAGACCTACATTGCCATTTATTTTGTGGAATTCTAGATTTACATCAAGACTGAATTAAATCAATTTCTGGCAAATTCTGTGAAAATACAGTAAGTTACCTCCTTCATAATAGAAACTATTGAGTCAGTAAATGGGCTCATTCTCTGTTGAAAGAAAATTGTAAGGCAATTGACTAAAATTCCTATGCTGCAGATGCTGTTAACAACCCCTTCCCTGTGTCAGCCATATAGAAAACCTATCTGTTGACTAGCCCAGAGAAGATGATTTTGCAAAAGGCTGGCATTTGACAAGTTCTAACTTTTGCTATAATTTGCAAGCCCACTTCCTGGGTTTCCTGACCCTTCACATTAAGAGAGAGGAGAACTGTTACTGTTTTCTGGCACAATGAGACTAGTTTGATGCTGATGATGTAATCCAGGCCTTGAGCATGCTCGGCAAGTGCTCTACCACTGAACTACACCCTCAGCCTCTCCTGTTCTTTTGGTATACATCTGGTCTACATGTGTCCCAAATATAAAGCGTCTGAGATGACTTTGGAAAGTCAGAATTGTAATGTGCAATTCTTCATCACTGCAGCTAGAGTTGACAAGTTCATTTCAGACAAGACAGAATGCAAAGGATCTCACTCTGTTTTTTTTTAATTCAAATTTTTAGAATTGTGTCTGTAGTTGCAAAGAGTCTGAAGAAATGACTCAATTTCATAGGGTTTGCAATAAATGGAAGTACAATTGTTTAAGAGAAGTGTGAATTTTAAGTGTTTCTATTTTTACTTCTAAATGCAACACAGTCATATTATCACATAAATGTTTATAACCAATCTGCACTGTTGATACATAGTTCTTAAGCTGCAAACCATGCTCCCACCTACCCTTAAGAAGAAGACATCAGACAGTCAATTCAGCACATCTGGTGGAAATCTGTATAAACACAGTGAACACAGTGCCAAGAGAAAGTGTGGGCTCAGTTTCCATTCCTGTATTTTTTATCTATATGAAATTGGATAATTTTAATATTAAAGACTATGATAGCTTAATTGTCAAGCTGACACAATCTAATGTCACTTGTGAACAGAGTCTTGGTGAGGGATTGTCTTAATTACTAATTTTAAGTAATGTGGGAAGACCCAGCCAATTGTGGGTGGCACCATTCCCTAAGCAGTGGGGCCTAGCCCATATAAATGCAGAAACGAAGCTCAGCACAAAGAAATATGCATGCATTTATTTTCTCTCTGCTCTTGGCTGTGAATGTGACTAGCTGCTTCAACTCCCTGCAGTCTTGACTTCCATGAAATGATGGACTGTCACCTGAAACTGTGAGCTAAAACAACCCTTTTCTCTCCTAAGTTGTTTTTCTTTTTTTTTTTTTTTGGGGGGGGGGGACGGGCAGATGTTTGTATGAGCGTAGGGGGGGTGGGGGGGGGTATTTTATCACAGCAACTGTAATACATCTAGAATATACACTAAGAGCTTAGGATCTAGAATTAGGTTGGCAGACTCTTGCTGACTATGACTCTTTAGGAAAGTTGCTTAACCTAAACCTCACATTTTTTAATCTGTAAAACAGAGATGGCATTAATAGTTATTTACATTACTCTTTCAAATTTCTTAGTATATCGTGAGGTACATAGTAAGTGCCTCATAAATGACAGAAGCAAATTCATGTAATAATATTAATATTACTGTATATATTTATATATGTTAGGATAGATGGATAAGATAGATAGATAGATAGATAGATAGATAGATAGATAGATAGATATGATAGATAGAGATGATAGATTTCTCCACGTGTTTACTGCACAGAAATTTTTATCATGTTTGCAACTATAGACAATCATATGGTCACTGATGATAAACATAGATTTGTCTTTACCCTGCAAAGAATGTATTTTTTCAACTGCTTCAACGCAATATTATAAACAATGCTAGAAAAATAGGCACATAATTCTAGAAATGGAATCACTCTGCATTGACAGATATATGCAATGTGGTACTCTGATGGGCCAAATCATCATGGGAAAGAGTTAATGTACAATGAATTGAAAGCTCACAGAACAAGCCCATTGAATAATTACTGGCTGCGTGATTTTTCCCATAAAGTGCTCCTACCTAGGGGGCTGCAGGTTGTGCAAGACCTCAAGCACATAGCCTGGCTTCTAGGAGGTTAGAGTAGTTGACTTCTTTGTAAAAGAGTATTTGATTTCAACGTAGTATGAGACAAATTCAAGTACCCATACAGCCCTCCTGACTTCAAAGACTGGGATTCCACCATGAGCAGAGGCACGAAGTGTCACTATGCTACCAAGCCAGTCTGGCTGCTACCTTGTCCTCTATGAACCTAAAAATACACACAGTAAACAGAAACAGGCTGCCTTTCTGTTTCAGTAGAACTTAAGTGTCCTGAGGAAGCAGCTGTAGGCATCTGGGAATGCTATTCCTATTATGTGTTACAAATGCCAAGCATTAACTATTTCCTCTCGGGGTTGGAAAATTCTTGGGAATGTCAAGGATGGTGCTGAAGTAAATGAGACACTGAAATAAGTCTTTCATGTCCAGCATCACAGAAATGGGCCACATCAGTGGAGGACTCGGTAATAAGTGTAATACAGGATGTTTATGACCCACAGCCCAGCACTGTCATCTCCTCAAACCATGCTAATTAGTAACTCTTCATTTCCTTCTCACTCACCTCCTAAAAGCACCTCTGGCCTTTGCCTCCACCCTCCCTGATGCTCATCTGTTCTGATGACAGATTTCCATTCTACTCTCAGGGACCAGGCTGGTAGGGTCAGCCTCAGCTCCTCCGCTTCCTGCCCAGGTGCCCTTTGATGAATAACCCTATTCATCCTATGCATGGGAGAAATTGGCTGGCACTGAGCACTAATTAATTCAACCTCTCACATGAGCTTCCTTCTAGCCAAGTAACCTGGTTTTCTCCCAAAAGACCAACCCATGAACTCTAAGGGGTGTGTGTGTGTGTGTGTGTGTGTGTGTGTGTGTGTGTGTTTTCAACCAGGGCAGCTTCCTTCTTTTCTACCTTTTATTTTGTTAATTGGTAGTACTCTCCTCTTGACTGGTAAAACTTCAAGCTATAATCAAAGAGGGAGATTTTGTATAGTTTTGATATAAAGGGGAAAAGTAACTTTTATGGCTCAGATGGACCCATAGATGCAGTTTATCCCTGAAGGGGTTCCAGGTGCTGAGAATAGAGAAACCCCATCCTTCCCTCTGGAAGTGACTGATGGGTCACAGTGAGGTCATAAACTTGGCAGGTTACAGACAATGTGGGGAAAACACCAAGTTGATGTGTTCTAAAGCTTCATTATCATGACTACGAATTGGTCATGCTATTTACCAATTTCATACAATTGTTAGGAACATTGCTATTGAAGAAAAAAATTCCCTTGTCACTAATGAATTTGCAATCTCTGATGGAGCAGAATTACAAAGAAATCCAATCATGGGGAAATGACATAAATGCCTTAGATGTGCAAAATAAAGAAGCCATGAGTTAACTTGCAGGAAAGAAATGAAGACAAATGGGGATCTTGTGAAAGAAGCTGGGCTTGAGCAAGACTTAGCTATGGGCTCAAATTACACAGAAACAGAAATCTGAGCCTTTCTGTATTTATCTTCCTAAGGTGAATTACGGGGGGGGGGAACGCGGCATTTCACATTCACATGTTTATGGGAACGCGGCATTTCACATTCACATGTTTATGGGAACGCGGCATTTCACATTCACATGTTTATCTATGGTCCCCCTGTCCCAGTGCACTTGGAGCCCGGGAGGATGGAAACTCACTGTGCAGCAACATGAGCAGTACCTGCCGTGTAGTAAGCACACGATGATTCTATGCTAAATATCAGAAATGGGTGGAAGCATCAGGTGCTCTGGAAAGATGGGACAAAGGAAACAAAGGAAGACAGAAAACGAAAATCAACCCACACCCTGCTGGACCGTGTGCTCTCTGTTAGGAAGCAGGTAAGTATTCTCAGTGTATTTTCACATCATTTCTTTACATAAACACCCTGTTCTGCACAGGGCCAGGCAGTAAGCATCACAGGTTTTACAGACCCTGTGGTCTCCGCAGCCACTCATCATTTCTGCAGTTGCAGCACAAGAGCGTCCACAAGCAGCATGCCAACCGGCAAGTGTTGCAGTGCTCCAGTAAGGCTCCCTTACCAAAATACTCAGGAACTAAGTCTGCCCTACCGCCAATCTTCGCCTTCATACATCAACAGCAAAGACGTGGTTGAATGGTATATTGTTGACTAGTTCATGTAACTGCGTAGTTAAATTCAGAGGAAGACACATTAATTACCATTATGTTCTCCAATAAATGTTCATGTCCTCACAAAATTCATGTGTTGACATTTACCCCACGTGTTGTTGGGAGGCAGGCTCTGGAAAGGTGATTAGATTGTGAGGATGTCCCATGCATAAATAAGGTTACTATCTTTAAAGAAGGGCCCCTGAGCACATTCTCTCCCTCCTTCTGTCATGTGAAAACATCTGAGAGGCCAACAGTTTGGGACCTGAGAGAGCCTTCACCACAACCTGGCTCAGGTAAGCACCATGGTCTTAGATGTTTAGCCTCCTGAATTAAATATCTTTCATGTGTTGAGAAGCCAGACAGTGCATACTACATTTTTACAGAAGCCAAAACTAAGACACACCTCTGTGGCATTGTTTGACTACCTGGTTGCTCATAGTTTAGTCCCTGGCAACCATGAGAAACCATGTCTTTGTTCAGTTCCTCCACTTCCCTAGGCCTAAGATGAAAATTTAGCTCAGTTCACACCAGAACATTTTGAACAATTATCAAATATGATGAGCAAATCCCCAAACACATGGAACAAGTATCCCCAGAAGATGCTCCTTTCGTGATCCAAATTTGAGTTTCTATTTGCTCTCTCCAAGTGACTCAGAACCTTTTTTCATGAGGTAGAAATACATATGTGTGGCAATGGGACAAAATATTCAGGATCTCTGGTGCAGACTTCATGTAGAGTTCAGCTATTGGTATACCATAGTCATACTAAGATAAATAGAGTTACAGAGCAAGACTATATCTGTATAAGTATCTAGGTAACTGATAGAGTGTTCTGTGCATAGCTTTTCCTTGTTTTGTAGCCAATGAAAATTGTTGAGGAAGTGTGAAGACCCTATGAAACATGTGATTAAACATGTCAAACACGTGAAGTTACATGAAAAGTATACTTCCCACCATCTCCATCATTCCCCATTTTTCGTATCTTCTACAACTAAGAGTTGGTAATGAATATGTAAATGGGAGTGATGTCATGGACCCATCTACTCATGGATCTGAGAATGGAGGTGTATTACCTTTCCCAGACTTTCTGTCGGTCATAGAACCGAGTCCAGCCAGTGGGATGTGGTAAGAGGTCATGAGCTGTCACCTGTTAGATCTTCCTAAACAAGGTCTTTCATCCTTTTTCCTTTCCAGGTGGCTGGAATGGAAAAGAGCCCCCTGCAAAAGCTGAGAGTGACATGGACAAGATGGCAAATGTACACAGTGGAAACCCCATGGGCCACTCGGAGGAGGGAGACAGCAGTCCAGGAGCACCAGCTCGGTTCTCTGGTGCGAGCTTCAAGCCACTGAGATCAGAAAGTCTGGTATGACCTTAACAACTGCAAGGCAGAACAGCTCACTTCGCTACAGAAAACATTTCTGCAAACATCACCTGATCTCACAGAGCCTGAGAACCATAAAATTCACTGAGAAAAAGTGAGTGGAAGAAATATGCCATTAAGTTAAATATTTTCTTCGCTTAAATTTAAATCATATAGCCTATGGGTAAGGAGAATAAATAAGCAAAACTGTCCTTGGAGGTTGAAATAATAAAGACCCCACATGGTACAAATCTCTATGAACAAATGGTGAAAACAAGAGACTTCTAAAGGGGACCACCCTGTAGAATGCATCTGAGGACCATAGCCAGTCCAAAAGACACCTGTCTTCTGTACCCTTTGCCTTACAGTTTCTTGATTTTCTCTCTATTTTTTCTCTAAACTTCACATTATTTGCTGCTGATCCTCATCTATCATTTAATTACATAATGTATTTTCTTATTTAGTTAATGTGTGTAGCTCCAAGTAAATGACAACTCCATAAAAGCAAGGACCAAGACTTGAACATTTTTTGTCCTTCAGAGACCAAAAACTGAATGCATCATACTCCTTGGCTCGAGATCCACAATCAACAGTGATCTAGGTCAAGGTCTCTGCTGTGTTTTGCTTTATCATTTTCCCTTTCATTTTCCATCCTCAATTTTAGTTTCTCTTTTCCCAAAATAATCACTCATTTTCACCTATGTAATGCATATATTTCTATTCCGTCTTTCATATTTTCACTGATGTACATGTCCAGTCTTTAAAATTCAGTAATATTAATTTGTCTGTGCAAGATATTGATATATGATATATAGATGATAGACAGACAGATAGAAATGGGTGATAGATAGATTATGGGTAGTATTTTGTTATAAATGTAATTCTACATCTTACATTTTTACTCAGTTTTTTAAAAACCTATCCATGCTGTTACATATTAATCTGTGTTTCTTTTGATTTGTACATAGTGTTTTCAAGCATGCTAACTAACTTTAAATCCATCAACATATTATAAAAGTCCAACAAAAGAAACTGATGAGAAATTTTCCCACTGGCCACCAATTGTCTGGGAGGTTTATTAAATTTAACTATTTGGCTAATGACTAGAGTCAGAAATGCCACGGGTGTTCCAGTCTACTCACAAGTGAGAATTGCTTTGGAAGTAATGCATCGTGACACCCACCCCATTCTTCCCAGCCATTATAGCCTCTGTCTTCCTTTGATTGCAGACTTGTTGGGAACGAACTGCAGTACTTCCTGGTTTTCCTAGCTCCCAGAAAACTGACGTGTTTGGGCAGTTCATGGGGAAAGAGAAATTACATTCAGTAGTGTTTCCCTTTAGATAACAAGAATACCATCTTATCTTACCAGTGCCCTACACCCTAAATCACCCCGCTTCTCCGCTTCTCCATGCAAAAGATCTCCTGTCATGATCTCCGGAGACATAAAGCCCTAGCTCAGCATTCCTCAAGGTGTAACCCACAGAGTAATGAGCACATCAGAATGCCCTGGGCATTTGTTACAGTGAAAATTCAGAGTTCTTCCCTAAATCAGCCAGACTGGGGATGGAATGCAAGCTTTGCAATTTTTTCCAACCAACTTTGGCAATCACTAAGCATATTAATGTTCAATTTTCTCTGTCATAATGCTTGGTTATTTTTTTTTACATGGTGGTGGTGGTGGTGGTGGTAGTGGGTGTGGGGTTGTTCTATGTAAGCACATGCATTTACATGTCTTAATGCATGCATAGAGGTCAGAGGCCAGGTATTGGCCCTTACCTTCTACCTTGTTTGAGCAGGAACACCTGTTCAGCAATGCATTCACCAGGTTAGCAGCCCATTCTCCTGTCTTCAATTCCCATGTCTTCATAGGCATGCTAGAATTGCGGATATGTGCTACCATGCCTGGATTTATATGGGTTCTGGGTATTAGAATTCCAGTCCTCACTGTGTGACAAATGTTTTATCTACCAAACTATCTCTGCAGCACCATTGCTTGGTTATTTAAGGGAACAATTGATAATATTTCATATCTCATGCAGCAACGGACATCATGGCTATAGAGTGCCATCATGGAAGCTCTTTCCTTGGCTTTGTCTTCCAAGGCATTTGATATTTTTTTTTTTTTTGGTTTTTTGAGACAGGGTTTCTCTGTGTAGCTTTGTGCCTTTCCTAGAACTCACTTGATAGCCCAGGCTGGCCTCGAACTCACAGAGATCCGCCTGCCTCTGCCTCCTGAGTACTGGGATTAAAGGCATGCGCCACCACCGCCCGGCGGCATTTGATCTTAAAATGTATAGCAAGAAGGCTACATCTAGTTTGGGACTTTCTACCAAATACCCCAAAACGGTGTTGCTTAGGACTTTATGAAGGTAAGAGATTACGTCAAGATAACATTTCAAGTTTTGTTTTGTTTTGTTTTTCACAACCAAGCATACTATCCTATAGCATGACATTCCTAGAGTCAACCTAGCTCAAAACTGAGAAAATGACAAAGAATGAAGCTCATTCCATCTACACCCTTTTCTCCTGTATGAGACGAACTCCACATATGGGTTAGATTTGGAACATTCATCTCTGTGCACATTTTTGCCAACACTCTAAAACGTGGAAGTCTGCCAGAGATGAGCCTACTCTTTTTCTCCCAAGCTCACTGTTTCAAGCAGGGATCCTTCCTATCGAAGTCAATACAGAAGTGGGTTTCACTTGCTGCTCAGAAAATGGAAATGTGGCATTACTAAGTCTTGCTCATCACTGTTGATGAGCCCACAATGCTGACACTCAGGAGAAAGCAGGGCATTTCTCCATCCTGTGCCCTTCACAAGGGCCATCTTTTGCTACACAGTAGTAAGGCATAGAAGTACTGCCAATGTGGGCTAAGACACAGGTCCAGAGCCCTTGAAAAGGCCAGGTGCCTAGTAAGCCACAACGAATAGACCTGGCATCTCTATGCCTCCAGCTACCTAGCTGGAGTGCCTAGCTGGACAACCTAGGTACTGAACACCTAATGACACAATTCAATGACATGATTTTGGAGAACTGAGATGCAGTTTGCCTTATCATACCCAGGCTCACACTACACCATTATATTTTGAGCAATGAAAATATTACAATCACCATTTCTGATTATCAATAAATTACTTGGAAAGTATTATAATTACTTGATTTGGACAACTTATAGCTCATTTTAGAACAATTAATGAGCAATTTTGCAACATGCATGTATGTATTATAGATTACATCAATGCATTTTTTCTTATTCTTGAGTATTTTTAACATCACTTTTGAGTGAACATGCAGGTATGTATGTTTGTAGGAGACTGTGGAGCAAATCAAAGTTTAAATTTGTTATGCGTGGTTTTGTATAATTGACTGTGGGTCATACTTAAATTCAGATTTTGGTGGAGAGTGGGTCTTAGCTTGATCCCAATAGAGAGGCTGTGATTCTGATCACTTCCACCAATCTGAAAGTGGAAAGAATGAAGCCTCTTCTATGGGTTTGTAACTTAGGAAATTAGTTTCATTCAAAAACTCACATTGCTTTATCCCTTTGACAAACTTAACAAATGTCTAAAGCACCAAAGATTTATTTAAGATGCTCATTACCTGGACATTGTAGGCTAAATACCTTGAGCAGTGAGAGCTTCCCAATATTCTTCTTTTAAAATTTGCTTTTATTGTATTTTAAAGATATATGTGTGCATATGTATATATGAGTGTTTTTATTGCATGTATGTATGTGTACCATATGTATAGGTACCCAAAGAGGGCAGAAGAGGGTGCCAGACTCTCTGGAACTAAAGCTACAAGTGGATGTGAACTTGTTTATAGAAGCTGGGGATAGAAACCAGGTATCCTCTGCAAGAGCAACAAGTGATCTTAGCCACTGAGCCATCTCTCCAGCTCCCATCACCTAGCACTCTACCAACACACACCTCATTCTATTCCAGTGGAACACTTGTACTTGCTTTGCTAAGACACACTTCACACCATGTGCTTCCATACCTCCTTCCTTAGTCAACCCATAAAAAGACTTTCTCCTGTGTTCCAAGTGGATTGCAGTCCCCACCCCTTTCAGCTTTACCAAATCCTGCCCAATAACCAGGGTCTGAAAACAATTGCAGCTGCATATCATATATGACCTTCCTCCAGAATTCACCCTCAGTATCCAACCTACCCCCCCCCCACCGAACTTGGGTAGCATCCTGAGCCTATCACATCTTCATTTTGCACTTATCATATACTGTGGAGATGTCTCACACCTGCCCTGCATCCCACTCCTGTTCCTCTTGCTGTGCCTGTTCTTAGACTTGGAAGTTTTCAGCTGTGGTACTTTCTGCATATATGAGATTGTAAGTTCAGGAGGATAGGATAGTGCCTCATTATCTTTAAAGTCAACAGCGTCCCTGGGTTCAGGCTTCTGCCCAGAGAAGTTGCACATCAAAGTCCTCTTGCTGGATTTCTCTTGAAAGGCTTTCTTGTTGCTTCAGGCATCCCCCTTTGTCAGCAGCCTCTCAGGTGTGAATAAGGCACCATCTTTCCATTCAACTCCTCCAGTACTCAGCCTCCTCTCACAGGAGATGTCTTTCTCATTCATGATTCCTTTTAGTAGAAAATATGTGAGCTATTCACTTAAAAATATATTTGATATGGCCCCTTTCAGAGAGGCAAAAATAGTCATTCTTGGCTAAAATAGATTTTGAAAATTGTTGCCTAGGGTCAAAGATTCACCACTATAAACCTTGCTAGATAGAGCAGGCATTTTCAGAATGAAAAGCATTCCCCAAAGTGAAACCTTTTAATTCATGATTCCTTTCTCGAACATATTTCACAGGCACGATTCAATCTGCAGCAAAGGCACCTTAACTTTAAAAATAGCAGTTTAGTGAATGATTTCCAAAGATGCTCAGCTCACCGGCATAGTTCAGGAATTCATGAGAGCATTAATCTGCTTTGGGATACACAAGTAGCTTTACCTGAAATATAAGTTTCTCATTCAGACTCCTCTTAATGAAAAGACACTCAGGAATAGGATGTCTGGGGGATCAGTGGTTCTCTCTGCCCAACCCTCTGAGGAGAGAGAAGAAGAAAAAGCTTGCTTCTTTAAAGTCTAGATCCTTGGTGTGATTTTGCAGAAATTGTATCTCTCTGAAATGTTCTAGTAAGAAATCGGGCACAAGTTAGTGTTTCCATTCATTGAATTTACCTCATGTCTATAGTTAGTATCCTCATATCATCCCTTTGGCATAGTTCATTCTAGAAGAGGAAACAGCATCATCAGCATCCGAGAGTAGTTTAGACACAGGCTTTGACTCCTAGACCCTGTTGCCTTTTGTATTTATTCTGTTTTAACCAATCACAACTCACATTCTCCTGTGATTTACATTATGTTTCTTTGAAAGTTTATCCCTCAGAAAAACTCCCTCAATGCCTGTGGAGACCTACACAGGCTATCTAGCGAGACCTTACTCAGGTCAAAGCATCTGAGTTTGCTTTACCCAGCAGGGCTGCATAATGGGATGATTTGACCACGGGTGTGGTTACCAGGTGTTTTGAAGGGTCTATATTTGGCTGTACAGTGTGCTTTGATCTTTCAAAGAAGTGGGGGGTCTTTTGCCTCTCTCCTTGGCATTTGTATAAAAAAAAAAAAACGCCCTTTTGAATAAACAAGGCGGTGACTGGGTATTGACCCAGGCCCTCCTGAAGCTATCCTGTCTCTGTCTTTCTCCTTGTCGTCTAGGTCTATCTTTCTACCTAATATTTCCTCATTTCTCTCTTTTCCACCCAAGAACCCTCCGAAAGGTGGGAGCAGGTTGAAGCTGGACTCCAGCAGACTCCCACAGACTCTCACAAATGCCAATGTGAATTTTGTCCCAAGCCCCAAATGGTGAAATTTCTGAGTTTATAAAAGTAGGTAAAAAGCGAAAGCTAGGTCAATAAGGGCATCAGTTCTTATTGAAGGGAAATTCATCTGGAGTTTCTTTTAACTCTAAGGTTTCTGAGACTCATATAATCTCTTAAGATGTGAGGCCTCAAGATTTTGAAGAATTGAGGGAGAAAACTGTCAAACAAAGAAAACACAGCTTTTACATCTTGAGCCATCTTAGGGTTTCTATTGCTGCAATGAAATGCCATGACCACAAAGCAAATTGGGGAGGAAAGGGTTTATTCAGTTTATCCTTCCACATTGCTGTTCATCACCAAAGGAAGCCAGGAAAGGAACTCAAGCAGGGCAGGATCCTGGGGGCAGGAGCTGATGCAGAGGCCATGGAGAGGTGCTGCTTACTGGCTTGCTTCCCCATGGCTTGCTCCACCTGCTTTCTTACAGAACCCAGGACCTGGAAGATGGCACCACCCACAATGGGCTGGGCTCTCCCCCATTGATCACTAATTGAGAAAATGCCTAACAGCTGGATCTCATGAAGGCATTTCTTCAACTGAGGCTCCTTCTTCTCTGATGGCTCTAGCTGGTGTCAAGTTGACATAAACAAAACCAGCCAGTAGAGGCACCATCTTAACTGCTGCCTATCGCTTCACAGCATGAACTGGAAGTTCCTAGAAAGAAATCTCACCACTGTTGAACATCCCACAAAGGGAAGTCACACCTCTGCTGAACATCCTGCCAAGGCTGGCTGACTGATTAGAACTGTGGTGACTTGACTATGGAGAGGTTGGAATATCCCTAGTCCAGAGTTAAATATCTTGGCTATCTTACCCCTTAAATAGTCACTTATTGCCCACTTCTCTGTGTTACCCAACATCTGTGTTTACCTGAGGACTATTAGGCAAATCCTTTTAGAATGTATGGACAGAATCTTAGCTTCCACCACCCCAAAAGCTAAGAATGTCACCAGATAATCTCTGATTGCCCATCTTTTTCGCTCACACACGGCCCACCAGCGGCAGCCGCCATCATGAAAAGTGATCTTGATTTATGTCTTTCATTGTTCTGCTGTCATTAAAACTTCATGAATCTGTTACCATGTTAAAACGTGGAATATAGGGTAACCTAAATTTGTCTTCCTGGGCTGCAGTCACTCAATTTTAACTCCAAAACAAACTATTTCTTACCCCTTTGGGGTGATAACTTGCAAACAATCTCAAAACTTAGTGTATTAAATGAAATAGCCCTTCTATTTGCTCATAGTTCTATGGGTTCATCATGTGACCTGGGACAGCCAGGTTGATTCTTCTGCTGGTCTCTCTTGAGGACTTTCATGTGGCAGCAGTTGTCTGGTGTCTCAGCTACAGTTTGATGGCCTAATGTGGCCTCATTCACACAGCCAGTAGGTCCAAAAGCCTACCACAAGGTAGAGTGGGCCTTTTCACATGGCAGATAATTTCTAAAAGATTGAGACCAGTGTCCTAGGATTAAGCTTAAAACTCCCACAAGGTCCCTTGTGATGTTCATTGTTCAATACTGCCACCAATCCAGCTCTAACTTGAGGCTGGGGATGTGGATCCCACTCTGGGAGAACCTACCAAGATGAAGATGCTCACAAATCAATCAAACTGTGTTCAATTTCCATAACACAGGAGCAGATGAGACGGAATACTTTGAGCAGAGAGGAGTTTTGCGTTCTTCATCTTTTTTCATAAAAAAAAGGGGGGGAGTATTTGTTTAGGGTTGACATTAGGAGCACAGGTATTGAAATGGCTTAAAGTTAAGGTCCACTCAACATGGAATCAGGAAACAAATACTAAAAAGCCCAACAGTTATAAAGTATCTGTGTTTGGTTTGCATTTTATTTTTGTGTGAGTTTTTTGTTTGATTTGGTTTGGTTTTTTGTTTGGTTTGATTTGGGTTTTTTTGTTTGTTTGGTGGTTGGTTTTGGGGTGTGTGTGTGTGTGTGTGTGTGTGTGTGTGTGTGTACTCTTGGTATGGAAGTGAATGTAGATGAACAAAATGATTATGTTGCCCTGGTTCGTGGCTTTTTAATTAAACTAAAAAGAGCTGGAAAACATTCATGCACACTGTTCACCTCCGGTGCACTAAATAAGAGTTCCCTGGACTGCCAGTCAGTGGTGGCTCACGCCTTTAATCCCAGCACTCAGGAGGCAGAGCCAGACGGATCTCTGTGAGTTCAAGGCCAGCCTGGTCTACAGAGCGAGATCCAGGACAGGCACCAAAACTACACAGAGAAACTCTGTCTCAAAAAAACAAAATAATAATAATAATAATAATAATAATAATAATAATAATAAAGTTCCCTGGACCATCATTTCCCTTCTGTGCTCACGTTACACATTAATGTGAACAGCGCATCAGAAAGAACAGAGGAGATTGTCTTCTACTTTATCGAGAGATGGGTACTGGTGCCTATTTTCTCATAGGAGGAGGAGAGGGGGGAGAAGAAAATGAAGGAAGAGCAGAAAAGAGAAGAAGCTGTGTATTTCTAAAGGGCCAGATTCCTTGAAGTCTAATGGCAAAGCAAGGAGAGATTGAAAATTTTAACTACAATTTAGTTTAAAATGATTAAATGAAGACAAAGCCGAAGTATCATGTGAAAACGAAATGCACAATCATTACATCTTCTCAAAGCAAACCCAAGGGTTTTAGTTCTTTTTTATTTGTTTTACAGTTTTGCAAAGCCCCTCTCTTTTTTGCAAGCTGTATTCTTAGGGGAATTCTGCGTTTACTTGTGTCCACATAGGAGCCCATGGTAGAGAGGTTTAAGGGGGTCTTTTTAAACTGCAAGAAACCAGTGAGGAAAAAAGCCTACAGGAACACGAAACCCATACGGGAAGTGCTTGTGAAGTGGAAGGAACAGTGTGAGCTGGTGGGAACTGACAGGCAGGCTCACGGGAGACCAGGCAGACTGGCTTCTGGGTTTAAGTAGTACTTAACTGGACTAAGTACTGGAACTATCTCAGATTTCCATTCTACCACCCCTGAAACCAGTCCTGGGTTACTGTTTCCAATAGCTTCATGTTTTGTTACAAATAGACACAGACTGTCCTGACACAAGTTTCCCCACGATGCCCTAATACATCTCACAGAAGCAAATCAATCAGTGTTTGGATGAGATAGGTGGGTGGGGACAGAAATGACAGGAGTTACTGACTACGTGAATAAACTGTAAGGGAGAGAAAGTTCGTGGAGTTGGAGATGGCTCAGTGGTTACTGCACATGCATGAGGCCTGGAGGATTCTGATCCCCTAAAGCCACACATAAGCCATGCAGGAATGGCAGCCACCTAGAATACCTGAACTCTAGAAGCAATCCCAGGAAATCCCAGGGCAAGCTGGCTAGCTAGACTAGTTGGACGAGCAAACTCTGGGTTCAATTAAGAAACCCTGCTTTGATAATAAAGTGGACAGAGATCAGGAAAGATGTTCAATGTTCACTTCAGGCCTCCACACTCTTGCACACACATACATGTGCAACCATACATACACTTATGCCCACATACACATGAATGTGAATACACATATGTATGCATACCACACACAAACAGGAAATTCAGAAAATAATGCTAGTAAGTCTTAATAGAAGATGAGTTAATTTGAGTTGTAATGTAAGTTCTACTTTTAAATATTTTATTTTTAGGGGCTAGAGATATGGATAAGTAGTTTATAGCATTGCTGTTCTTGCAAAGGACCTGATTTCAGTTCCCATTATCTGGAAGGTAGCTCACAACCATCCATAATTACAGTTCCAGAAGATCTTTACTCCAAGGGCACCATGGTTGCAAGTGTGTGTGTATGTGTGTGTGTGTGTGTGTGTGTGTGTGTGTGTGTGTGAGTGTGTGTGTGTGTGTGTGAGTGTGTGTGTGTGTGTGTGTGTAGTCAAAACACTCATAAATATAAAAATATTTTAAAGATTTATTTTTAATTATGTCTATGTGTGTGTGTGCAAGTGGATTTGTGTAAATAAATAAGCACAGATGCCTATGGAGGCAAATGTGAGTTGCCCAAGATGAGTGTTAGGAACCAAATTCAAGGCCTCTGTAGGAGCACTATGTGTTCTTAACCACTGAGCCTCCTCTCCAGGCCCCTGTACTCTGTTTTTAAATTAGATATTAAATGTTCTTCCCACAGGCATGCACACAGACAAGCACACCAACATTCACACACACACGTATATGAAGTAATAAAGATGTTAATTATCTTTTTTAAAGGTGAGAGCAGACTCCATTAGTCTGAGATGGTCTCAGTCTCTGGGGATACAGGAGAGAACCTATCCTGTAGAGTCTGATTCAGTTTTTATAGTGGAAAGTAAGGGGCTGGAAGGGATGACTTCACCAGGCCCAGAAATTGCTTTTTTTTTTCCCCTTGAGATAAACTGCAGGGTAGGAGATAAGTTAGGTTACCTGTCTTTGTAATATCCAGGCTGCAGGGTGAGAGATAATCCCAATTGCCAATTTTTTTTCTTTCTTTCTGGTTTTTTTGTTTGTTTGTTTGTTTTTGTTTTTGTTTTCCATTCAGGCTCAGGGCATGTCATGGGGTTGGCAGCTTTCTGGAGCTCCATGGTGGCAGGTTTCTTGGGCTTATTTTATGGATCTGATTTTGGGTTGAGGGATTTTTCTTATTCCAGACCCTTCATCATAATATAAAGGATAGGGGCACAATATAAAAGATGGGACTCTGTTTTCTGTCTGACTACTTCCTGCTGGCAGAGAGGGCATTGTTTGGAAGTTTGGGGGGTTTAGGGTGACCCTAAAAGAAACATTGTTTTTACTCTTTCCTGTGAGGTGTACTGACTGATGATTGATGATGGTGACTTGATCCTGAAGGAGCTTCAGTACAAAATTTAAAAGACAGGGAAAAAAATCTAAGTATAAGGATGATAAGGAGCAAAGGTATTAGAGGAGGAGCGGGGATAGGAGAGAACCAAGAGCCCACTCCGGGTAGGATGATTGTTGACATTTTTTCAGCCCGGGCTGTAAATCTTTGAGCCCTCATTCAAAACAGTTTGGATTTGTTCCCTCTTGGAACAATGCTGTTCCCAGGAACAAATCCCTCCATTGGCAGCAGGCAGGGGGTTTAGTCCTTTTCGATTTCAGCATACCGCAGCAGCCAAAGAATGTTGGTCCTGAAGAATGCCATTAACCTTAATGTATTGGTAACTATAATAACTAGGATGAATTAAACTCAATTATTAAAATGATCAGACTTGATGTTTTTAAGAATGCACAGTGTTTACGGAAGATAGAAGGCAGCACATAGGAATTAAAAATGGAAAGATTTTTTTAAGAGATATAACGTAACTATGAAATGAAAGAACATTCATGGATAGTCCAAGGACAGGGAAGATGTAGGTCACTCAGTGTTCCAGGATGAATCTGTGATACTGCTCTAGTCAGGGTGGAGAAACATTGAGAGTGGGAGAAAACAGTCTTCCCCAGGGAAGAGTTCCCCAATTGCTTATGAAATACCAAGAGGTTAGCCCTGAAATCATATACATACATGTAACATTATACAGAGTGAGCAAATTGTGCACACACACACACACACACACACAACAATAATTAATGAGGCCATAATTATAAAAACAAATAAGAGGGATATATGAATTTGGTGGGTATAAAGAGAAAGGGGGAAATGATGTGATTATATTTTAATTTTAAAAACATGTAAAAAAGGTATGTTAAGCAATCAAGTCTACTTGTTGACCGCTGGGTAGCTATTGGAAACCATACACTTTAGAATTTATCCAGGGTCAGCTAGAGCTGTGAGAGCAAGCATGAGTTAAAGGCACAGCCCCCAGGAAATCAAAGAGTTTCTCCCAGGAACCTGATAATGCACTTATCTAACTCTCTTGCCTCTCCAAGTCCTCTTGATAATTAATCTATATATAGAACATGGTGAATATGAGCAAAGGGCACACAGAAAGCATGGCTTGCAAGTAAGCTACCAGTATTCAGAACAGCAACGTTAAAGAATGGTAGTCCAGAAGACTAGAGAACACAATTTTATCCTAAGGTCCAGAACACAAGCCTGCCTTTAGCCCGTGAGTGGAAATAACAAACGATGATGTGTTTGGTAGATTGCTCCAACTTGCACTTAAACCTTCAAGTCATGGCATGAACTTAGGGCACTTCCTTCATTTCATAATGGGCATCTGTACATGGTGCCTAGATCATTGAACTAACCCCTTACCCACCCTTCCTGTCTACACGTCTGGTTTCTGCCTGTCTGTGGTAATCATATGGTACTTAGCGTATTCTATCTTCGGCACCTGTAGTTCTGGCTCTCAATCTAAGTGGTAAAAGGGTTAAACCTGCAGTTTCTAGACATCCTTCAGCCCTTACCTGGTCCTCCCAAGCAAACCGGGCTGACTGGGCAGTTCGTCATTACTCCTGAGCCCTACAGGAAACTACCAAAGTGATATATTCATTGAAATCGAGGCCACCCACCTAGAGGAAACTTTTCAACTCTGAAAAGATCCTGTTCACAGAGCAAGATAACAACTACCTTTTAGGTAGTTATTGGTACATAATGTCTGCAAGACTGTTTGTTTTTCTGTGTTAACATTTACTCTTTAAAGCATATGGAGAATATAATGTTTCTATTGTTTAAAATTAAATTCACCTATGATTTGGCCCACAGACCCCTTGGGTTAGGACTACACAGGTTCAAACTTTTCTGATGTCTGAATGACAAACTTGGACACATGTGGTATAATAAACTGTGAAAAGCAGACTAGATTTGGCATGTCTTCAGCATAAATCTAGGAGATCACATAAGTCAACATCACAGCTTGTTCCTGGGAGAGGAGAATGCTTGCATAAGTCCTTGATAGATTAGGCCTCTGATGTATAGATCTAAAAGATCAAGACAGAAATCAATATTCAACCTATGTGTAATCATGCAACAGTTAAAAAGGAGATAAATCCATATTTACTAAGTTGAAGGAAACTTCAAAACATCTTGGTGAGAGCAAATCAAAGTCACAGACTGAAGAATACAGAGAACAACTCGTCTACCCAGCAGCACGTGAATCTCCTATCTGCATGTTTCCCTCCACAGGAACAGTTGGAAGGAAAGTCTGTCTCCTACTATGGGAGCGCAAAGCGCAGATTTGCCTCCTTCCCATTTCTGACACCAGGAATCTTCAGTAGGAACTTCTTGACGGGGACTTTCCATCTCAAGGGAGCAGTGCCAAGGAGAGGGACAGCCTGTCACTGTGTAGTCTTGGTTCTCATCTGTTGTCATAGCCATAGTCATGGACATAGGTGAAATGTCCAGTTTCACCCCCATTCCTTCAATATCTCTTCACAGTAGCTGGAGGAAATCTTTGCAATGCACTCACTGCCTCGCTAGTCAGTCTCTGTCCAACTCCCAAGCCCTGTCATGGCTTAGCCCTACCTGCCACATTCCCATCACCTGCTTCCTTAATCCCACTAGGTCTGTCATGCCCATCTGGCTGCCTCCACCTCTCCGATACTGATTGCCTGATTTGCTCCTGCTCTTTGAGTTCCAAGCTCACTAGGAAACCTTCAATAGGAAGCCTTCCACAGTACGAGGCTCAGTCTGCTTTCACACAGCTCTTCTCTCCCACTACCCATTCCACATTTCTTCTCTTTCAGCATTAACCACAATGAAATTATGTCATGGACAGACACCTATGTTCTCAGTGAGCTGTCTGAGGACA
>CABHPP010000227.1:14587-38341 GCA_902168425.1 Peromyscus attwateri | reverse complement strand
GTGTGTGTGTGTGTGTGTGTGTGTGTGTGTGTGTGTGTGTGTGTGTGTGTATGTTGTGTCTTTCTGTCTGTTTCTGTGTGTGGTGAAGTATATTATGTGTGTAAACATGTATGTGTATGGAAGACAGAGGACAATTTGTAGGAATTGGTTCTCTCCTCCCCCCATGTGGGTTCTAGGATTAAACTCAGATCCTCAGGTTTGGTACAAAGTACCTTTACCCACTGAACCATCTGGCCAGTCTCAGATGCTTTTTGGAAAAGTGACAATTGATTCCCTAGTTGTTCCACATCCTAAACATTCCTTACTGCAAACTTTTAATACATTTGGTTTGTGCAATAATACTTTCTTAAAGATCCTAACAAGATTTAAACAGCTAGGTTTTAAGTCTGTACTTCTTTAGAAATAAGACATAAAGTTCTGTTTATAACTTAGGAGGAAATGTGAATTCATCAAAAATTATTGCCATTGGTATTATATTTAGTGCCTTTAAGATAGATAAGCATACCTCTGCATTTACCAAAGAATTAATAAAATGAGTTTGATTCCATTCCTGTGTCACTCTTTTTTGGGTTGGTTTGCAAGGTGCCATCACCTGGGGTTTGGGGTCCGTGTTATTGTTTTCCAAGCTCTATACTCCCAGCAGCACTGGAAGATGTCTTACTTCCCTCCCTGTAACCTGACACTAATACGAAAACGACCCTTTGAAACAGAGAGGAATGAGTGACCTTGAATTATTCAGGATCTTTATTACTAATGAATGTCCTTCTTGGAGCTCTTAAAAACAGCGCAACTTCAACTGCTACTGTTTTGCCTGCAGCTGCTGGGCAGTCAGAAGGAGAAATCGACCCTACGTGAGAACACAATCCTGGGAATCCGCTGTGCCTCAGCCTTCCTACTTCCGCAACGCTGGGGTCATAGCCACAGAGAGGAACTCTGAGTACGGTAAGGGACATTCACGGTGCATCTCCACCTGTTCAGAGTGGACGGGTGGCCACCTTCCCACACCACCTGGGCCTCAGGGGCCGTATGAGGGAGCCCTGCTGTAATGAGGAGAGTGCTCACCATAGCTCTTGCTGCATCTTTCCAAACAGATACTACTTGAAATATTCAGAAACATCCTAGGTCTTGTTGAGTCTCAGGTTGCCACTACTGCCATTATTTTGTTTTATTTCATTTTTTTTTAAAAACTTGAGACAGAATGTCATGTAGGCTAGGCTGACTGTGTAGACAAAGATGACCATGAACTTCTAATCTCCCTGAATCCACCTCCAAATTATGGCCATGCATCACTTGACTCACTTTCTATGGACTGGAATCAAACCTCGGGCTTCCTGTGTGCTAAACAAGTCCTCTACCAACTGAGCCACATCCCAGCTCGCTATCATATTTTAATGAAAAAAAAAAGGAATCAGTCTCTGATGTATTTTTTATTTAAAATTGTATTTGTCTGCCAAATGATTTTTTGCTTTAACTCATACATTCACTGGAGGAGTGGAAAATATTATTTAAATTTAATGATCATCTAACCTTTTAGAAGTCTTCAACAGCTCATGTTAATAAATGTCTTTTTATTATAACTGTAAAAATCTTTGTTATAGTGTGACATTCTTTTTAAAGTTCTTTTTAGATTTGTTCATTTTATTTTATGTGTATGAGGGTTTCACCTACATGTATGTAGGTGCACCATTTGCAGGCCTGGGGCCCACATAGGTCAGATGTGTGTGTTGGATCTCCTGGATTTGGAGTTCCAGATGACTATGAACCACTATGTGGGTGCCTGGAATCAAACAGGTCCTCTGCAAGAGCAACATGTGCTCTGAACTGCCAAGCCATCTCTCTAATCCAAGCATAACATCCTTCTTGTTATGGATACTTTAAATAATAACTATATTATATTGAATATTAACATGAAAATATTAACCAGAGACCTAATTCACTGACTTTTCTAACTGAAAGATGGGCTGAATTCCATATAGAACATATGTATGCATATGTATGATACATGGATAGTATTTGTTAGAAATTATATGTGTAGAATTATTTGGTATAGTTTTATTGGAAATTTAAACAATCGAGGGCTTCATATTTGGCCCTTTCCATTCAAGTAAACAATATTTTTTTGGTGATAATTCAATCCACTTTTAAAATAAAATTGTCTCCTGTTTTTAAGTGTTAACTTAAACTATCCCCAGTTTTCTGAGAAAGCAATCTCTACCCCCAGGGCTCCTTGTTTTTATCCCCCCCTCCCCCCAAGGGATATGATGGTCTCCCTGAACAGCTGTGTTCACGGCTCCACAGGTGAATGATCTGTTGGCTGCCCCTCATCCATCATCCTTCCGCTGTGAAATCTTCCGCAGGAAACGTTGGTTCATTTCTAGCCACGAGGACTGTCTTGCCATCTGTCCTACAATCCCAGGAAACCAATGAGATGGACCCTAGTGAGCAAGGTGAGCATTTACCGTTAGGCTTGTCAGCATAGACTGGGGGCAAAAAATTTAGACACAGATGTGGTGTTAGACTTCTGAGTCACAGAGTAGTGATCAGGCAAATTTGGGGGTGAAAAGTAATTTATGGGATGACCAAAATGATCTTCTCTCTTTGGAACAGAGATCCATAACATGTAGAAGAATATTTGGTCTTTCGTCTCTAAAGTGCCAGGAATAATTGAACAAAAAACTTAGCATCAATATAATTATGTTTTAAATTACTATTCTTATCACAAATACTTGTATCCTGTCATTAAAATAACATCTCTGTATATTCTTTATCAAGTCACATTTACAGTCCAAAATGAACCCAAAAGTGAGAGAAATATTCCCCCGTTGTCACTAAACAGATATTTGGTCAATGGATGTGGGGGACTAACTCTCCTGCTTCCAACATCTCTAAATGCCAGGGTAAGCCCCAGAGTGATTGATGGCCTTTTTAATTTTCAATTCATTTGTCATTTTATTTCGTTAGCAAATCTAGACTGTTACCTTTAGTTGTGTGGTTTAAAATTCTATGACCTCATATTATTTATTGAAAACAACAATATAAATGTTTCAAGTTATCTTTGGCTATGCACAAAGCAGCGGATAAAACAGTTCAAATTTTCACCCGTAATGCAGTGTTTCTCAATTAAGTATGCATCCATGAGGCTTGGTAAATATTGTGTTCTGTCTACAAAGTCTGTGATTCAGTGTTTCTGGGTTGGAGTCTGGGAAAGTGCACAGTTGACAAGTTCCCAGCCAGCACCAAAGGGGTTTTCTTGGGCCATGTTTTGATAACCACTAGCTACCATGTGAATTACTGGATATCAAACTAATGATGGGAAATTGACAGAGACATTATCATATTCACCTTGATATCTGTGGGAAATAAGCACAAATAATGTCACTGAGCAAAAATAAGGATGGTTGAAAGCCAAGAATCGTTTCTCAAGCTGCTTCTATGAACAAGAACGTAGACAGCTTGTGTTGTTATAGCCTTAATCGTCTAAAACTGCTTGTTCATAGCTTGAGGCCTGAGACATACAGCAGTTCCTCCTTTTCTTGAATTTGTTCCCATTATCAGAAAAAAAAAATAGTAATGGAGCCCAGAGGAGGTGGGGCTGGAAGCGGGTCACCTGGGATACTCACACGTTCTCCACGGTGCTTGGTATCACAGCTTGCCATGCTATGCTGCATAACTTCATCAGATGACGCTGCAAAGCATCACTTGACAGGAATGATGGGCCAGATGGCTGTGCCGCTCCTTCCATCGGAGCTGCAGCTGGGGACCCGCAAGGCCCTGGGTCTGCTGATTCTCTCATCTGCTTGATGCATCCGAGAGAAATCAGGGCGCAGAAACTCGCCAAAATACGGAGGAACAAAATGTGCCGGATATCTCACTTTGATAAATCATTTCTGCTCTTCTCTGCCTACTCGTGGTGTATTCTTCTGCAGAAGAGGCTAAGATGCCTCTGACTTCCCCTGCTCTCTAATGCTGTCTGAAAAGCAATCATGTTTAAAGCACAAGGAAGCACTGAATCCCAAAGGAATTAGAGCAAACTGTAGGTTCTGTAATCTGCTTGTATAATGTTATTGAAAAAGACCAGACATGAAGGAGCTGGGGCACTTTCTCTTCCTTGGATGACAATGTTTAGGCAGACCTCTATATCTACCTTATATAGGGGTCTTTGACTCATGATCATGTATTGCCTAATGACTCAATATGCAGTTGGTGGTTCTTTGGTATTTATAAAGAATTGATTCTCAGGCCGGGCGGTGGTGGCGCACGCCTTTAATCCCAGCACTCGGGAGGCAGAGGCAGGCGGATCTCTGTGAGTTCGAGGCCAGCCTGGTCTCCCAAGCGAGTTCCAGGAAAGGTGCAAAGCTACACAGAGAAACCCTGTCTCAAAAAACCAAAAAAAAAAAAAAAGAATTGATTCTAAGACTCCAGAGATGCAAATCTGCAAATGATTGAATTCCTCACATAGAATGTCATGGTACTTGCACATATCTGTGCATATCTGACCCATATTGAAAATCATACCTAGATAATACCTAATAAAATATAAATTCCGTGGAAATAGTTCTTATTATGTATTATTATATAAATTCTGTGATCTGTATAGGTGCAATTTTGTGACTATTTTTGATCCTTCACCTATTGAGTCGCAAATGTGGAAATTTCAAATATAAATAGCCAGCTGTTAAATTCAGAGTGTGGCTTGTGGTGTGCTCTAACTTTGCAAAGATGGATGGCTTGGCTCAGCATTGTCCTGCTGAACTCCCCGACCATGGGATTTTCAGCTAGATTCACAGTAGCAAATATGAATTTCTGTGAAGCAGGCATAATATCCTACCAGGAAGCAATTGTTATCCACAACAGATGTACCACTATTGTACCAGTGAGTTGATAGTGCCTGGCACTATTTTTGTATACAGGGTTTGCAGCTGAATAAGACTGTCGATGACAGTTCTTCCCCTGCAGTCCACACAAGACCTTCTGGCATCATGACATAAAATTTTATGATGAAATTTGAGCATAGGCAGTCCCAACTGCTATCTTTATTACTCAAGATAGCACATCCAGAAGTATCTGTATTTTTAACATTTCAAGAATGTGCTCTATGTCTTGGGCTTGGGATGCCCCAAATGTACCTGCCATCTTTGCTTCTGGACTAGCGACTCTAAAACAAATGTGTTAGTAATGTACATGTTCAAAAATGTGGCTGCCCCTCAACTGCATAGATACAGAGAAAGAGATAGATATTTTGCTCTTCCCAAACAAAAGTTCATGCTTTCTTTGTACAAGGAAATCATTATTTGAAAACAATTCCCATGATCTCTTTACCTGCTGTCAACAATAAATCTCTATTCTTTTATTTCCTGGCAATGCCAACTGGCTTTGCACTCACCAGAATGCAAGCTGGTTAAATTCTGTTGTGCTAGGGCCTCAGTAGAGTGGACTTAATTCAAAGAAGAAATTTAAGTGATCCTTAAATTCAAAGAAGCTTTAGCTCTCCCCTGAAGAATTAAAAGAGCCTAGCCTTTGAAACACACACAGGAATGACAGAGGAAATACTATCTTTTCACCCTTTAAATTCTCCAATTGCTGCCTGAACAACAAACAAAACAAAGAATGTTACTATAACTCTCCTGCTACATACGCCTGAGTCAGTGAAATCCACTGAACTGTTCCTGATTTCATTCCTTTTGGGGCCCATTTAGCAAAGACTGAAGGGCCGGCTGGGTTTCTAATCACAGAATTTCCCCTGCACTATAGCCCACTTATTCCCAAATGTCCTGCATCTTAGAAACCAGCTGATATTAAATTTGAAATTAGTTGTATTTTCAAGTCTTCCCTCCTTAGCATAATTAATATGTCAGTCTTGAGCTCAGAGCTTAGCTATACGCAAAACTTTTGCTCCAGAAGGAACATTATGGCTATAAACTATTTAGCTGAAATTTGTCACCACAGAAAATATTCGATGTACAAGCTGCTCAAAATACAAAACACAAGAACAGCTCTTTCCAAATTTTAGTATTTGTTTCCTTTCTTGTTCATAGTTCTAACTAATCCTAACTTCATTATTCCTGAAGTTTTTGTACCTCCTTTCTTAGCTTGCTTCCTATTGTGATGAACACCATGATCAAAAGCAATTTGAGAAAGGAAAGGGTTTATTTCACGTTATAGCTTAAAGTCAGTCATGAAGGAACTTCAGGGAGAGAGCTGTAGCAGAAGCCATGGAGGAAAGCTGCTTACTGGCTTACTGAGCACTCCATCTGCTGGGCTTGCCTTTTTGTACAACCCAGGAACACCTTCCCAGTGGTGGCACAATGCTAGTGGCCTGAGCCCTCACGCATCAATCCTTAGTCAAGACAATGCCCCACAGACTTGACTGCAGGTCAGTCTAATAGAGGTCTCAATTGAGGTTCCCTCTTTCCAGATGACTCTTGCTTGTATCAAGTTGACAGAAAAAAAAACCAGCACACCCTACCATCTCCTAAGTGAGTGAACTCATCCCCATTCATGAAGAAAACAGTAGCCCTCAGACAAAAACAGATTCCATCATCATATTTTCTTTTTAGTCTTCCTCTTGGGGAATGAAGGACAGGATACTCAGCAAAACCAATCCCTTCAGCTGTGCACCTGATCCCATCCAGCCTCTCCTCACCAATGGTAGCTGTATTCAGCTGCAACAGGAAGTTTTATTCAAAGAGGCTTCACCTTGTGTTGTTGATAACTCCACGGAGAGAACTGATTTATATTGAGATGGCAATATGATAACAATGCATTGCATTCTTGACAATTGCTAAGGGACTAGATCTTAACTTTTCTCACCACCAAAAAGATATAATCATGTGAGGTAAAGCATATATTGGTTAGATCTATGTAACTGATCTACAACGTGTACATATTTTAAAACAACTTATTACACAAAGAAGGACTGGAGGGTGTAGCCGAGTGGTAGGAGCAGCTTGCCTAATACATACCCATGTTTCATTCCCTACACTGAGAGAACAGTTATGATTATAAATCTATATGATTGTGTTTGTTAACTAGTGCTAAAGTGAAAGGAAAGAATAGCCTGTGCTATGCTCAGAAGCCATCACCAGGAAGCAGAGCACCCAGCACATCTCCCTCCGCTCCTTTTCTTTGTGTTGGTTTCATTGTCAAGGTGCAAACCTTGATAGGAGAGTGATTGCTGCTCCAATCCACATTTCCAAGCTGAAATCCAGTAGGAAAAACTCAGTCTGTTGGCCTGATACCAACTCCTTGAACAAGGAGTCCCTGAACCAAGATGCAGGTGGTAAATTGTGGACCCACATTGGTATGTACATGCCTTCATATGTGTAGACTTGGGCTTCATTTCCCCATGAACCGAGGACAGTTGGCATTAACACATGTAGGGTTTTGGGAACTCAGATTAGGGGAAGTAGTTCATTAGAAAAAAAAGTGAAGGTATGCTACACGTGCATGTGCTCCCCCCAAAGGGATTTAGCCAGACCCCTCACTTCTTTGAGTCTACAACCAGTCTCTCTCTTCTGGCTCCTCTTCTCTGGTCCACATATATATTCTAGAATCTCTTCTGCCTCTGCGATTCAGTCTTCATGTTATATGCTGTTTATTCTGGCTTTCTCATCTTCCCTTTGGATTTAAAGGTCTTGAAAAGGTCATCTAAAACCATGTGCTTTGGGGGTTTATTCTCGATCTTTCTTCTCCACTCAGTCCTTTGCGTTTTGAGGTCTACTGCCATGGCTCTCCTGAACCTACTCTTATAAAGACTTCAAGGATCGAGTTCAACTCGTAAACAGATGATACTTTAGTTCATAGCTGATGTTCTGGTGGTGAGTGGGTATCAAACTGATAGCTTGCCTCTGCTTTCTGAAGTTCACCTTTGACCTCCAGCTATTGCCTTCTCCCACTATCTTTGGGTTTCTTTCTTGTGTTCCCTCTTGGATTTCTCTTCCTCTTTAGTTAATTAACTGATTATGGTCCTCACACACAAGCTATTACTTAGCCCTACCTCCTATTCACTAACTACACTCTACTCAGGCAACCTAAGTGATGACCATGGTATTGTTCACATCTAGCACTGATGATGGCTGAATCTTTACCTCAGCTCAGCTAGCAGCCCTGATGCAAGATGCATAACCAACTATTGGGGACCTGATCAGCGCCCCATGTAGCTTCTCTCCCAAACATTCCCTAAAGCCGAGCTGTCGATACATAGTCTCTAAACACATGACTTTGGAATACTTGGCATATGGCTACTATGAACTGAGATGTACCACCAATGTAAAAGATTTCAATGATTCAATGTGATAAAGAACATCATGCATAATTTGATAATATGTTAAACAATATCTTGACATCCTTGCTAAAAATAGGAGGAGGAAGCGCCAATAATATCCTATATCCCTGCTATAATATACCACTCAACTGAAGCAAATAAATAAAATACCAGACATTAGAACAACCTACTACACTGTTGTAAACAAGGTAGTGTCTCCTTGACAGACCTTGTCAAGAGAGTCTTCAACTAAATCAGTACCCGCTGGCTGGATTTGGCACAGCATAATAGATTGAATTTTATTTTGTTTCTATTTGTGAACCCAAATCTATACATATGTTCATATATTTGGAAGGAAGACATGGTAGCTGATACCAAGATCTTTAGATGATCTTATTGTTCATAGATCATTTCTAAAAGTCATTTGCAAGTTCCCTGGATCTTAGACAATTGTTCTAGAATCAATAAATTCCTTTTGTACAGGAAGCTTTCAAGACTTTAGTTTATATCGCATCTACTTTGAAGCCTTGTTCAAGTCATGATACTGTGCCTGCCCCTGGAGTGTGTTGACAGCATGCTACATCCATGTTAGGATGTGCATTTGTAACAAGCCCTAGGTGCTGCAGATGTGGCTAGGCCAGAAAGCACAGGTGGGGACCACTGCTTTGTACCATCAATAACCAGCTTTAGCAGGCAATCTCAGCTGCCTAAAATAAATCAAACAACTCATGATTAAGACCTTATAAGGCTTTGTTGAACTTCATTACCAGCATGAACACATGAGGAGATCATATGTAGTTTTAAATTTTACTAGCTGTGAGGACTGATTCCCCAGTCATATCAGACAAGAAATATGTCATAAGACAACAAAAATCTGTGCTGCGAAACTGTCACATGTCCTTTATTAACATTTACAGGTAGACTAGCATACTGTCTACCTTAATTGTCTCACCTACAAAATTCCCAGCCCACCAATTCCCTCCCAGGATGTGGGATATGTCCAATGAGATAAACATTATCCACCATGCTTCATGTTCTCTTTGCAGGTGCTCTTAATAGGATCGAGAAATCTGTCTACAGAACTGCCTTCAAATTAAGATCCATGCAAACTCTTTGCCAGCGTAAGTACAAGTTCTTGGTAGCATTCAAGACAATTTGATCTTGATGACATGTGATGTCCAATTCACAGAAAAAAAAAAGCAAAACTTATCCCACTCATGTTACTGCCTGGATCAGGAAGGCTGGACCTGTGCGTTTAGATTGCTGATAACATAAAGAGGGTGGGGTTTGGGAGAGCCCATTGTGAGCAATCCACCCATATGTTGCTTCACTGACAGCAAGAGGAAAGGTGGGCAAGGATTTTTGAAAACAAAAAATCCCAAACACCAAGATAAAGTATTACAGAGCTCCAAGTAGCAGGATCCAGAGACTATCACTATTTGAATCTTGTGAGATTAATGAACAGCACCTTTATCTTCATGGCTATAACATAGAACTCTCACAGAAGACAAGAGACTCCAGCATTCCAAATGCCAGGCCCAGACAACATGGGCTAGTGATCAACGACACAACAGTTTACAGATCACTGCCACCTGTGGCCAGGTTTTATCTAAATGCTGTTCTTCCTGAAGCCTGCTTCCCTGTGCCTTAGACTCTCCCCTTCAAAGCAATATCAGAAAACAAATAAAAAGTTTTATTATGCTTGGAGGATTCCTTATCTGTGAGAGTGATTTACAAAGTACTGGGAAGTACAGAGCTTTATCATTTCACAAGCTGAATGAAGTATCTTAAATGCCAGCAGCTTTGGGGGCTCTTGACAGCCCTACCTCCTAGGTGGTACAGGGAGTGTTTATTAATTCTGTCTGTCACCCTCTGTTGGCAAGAAACTATAGGGTTAGCTCGATTTCATTATTCTCTCTACTCACTGCCTTGTAAACTTTTTACATGATGGTAATATAGATGTGTGCCTGTGAGAAATAAACCACTGTTTTGTGAGGAGTCTTGGTCTTATGAAGTGCTGTCTCTAGGTAATAATATTGATGGAATCAAGATTTTTAAAAAGTGATATTGCTGAAGACGAGTGAGACTTACAGAGTCAGGTAATTCAGCCACTGCTTTTAGGATGTTGTTGGTTTTTTTTTTTTTTTTAACTATGGCAGCTGTGTACACAACATTCCAACACACTATATTCCTTCTGAAGCTGGAAAGCTGTGTTCAAATAGGAAAGGCCAATGTTCAGTCCTCCTAGAGCACCATGCAAAAATATCTCTCCCGCTTCATCACCACAGGGTTTCAACTTCCTTAGAGTGTGTATTCTTCAAGTTTCTGCCTCTTTTTAACTTCAGTCTAGAAAATGGTACCCCAGCAACTCTCCTAGCAATAGCAATTCCACGCTTTAATAACACAATTTTCCAAAATCAAATCGACTGCCGGAATAGTCATGGCAGAGTTACACACAAAAGATCTGTGTCCATGATGGGCATTTCAATTCCCTTGAAAAAAAATGGCCACTGTTGAAAAAGAGTCTCACTTAAACACCAGGAGATATTTGCTGTGTTTGAAACTATTTTCCCTCATCAGAAAATAAGACTCCATCTTTCATTTACTTCCTTCAGTGGACTTGGTGGACAGTTCCTTGATTCAGCAAGTTCTATTGCGTGGACGATTCGGGGAAGGCATGGAGACCTCCCTTTCCATGCAGCAGCTTTTTCAGGAGCTCCAGGAGCTGTTTCAGAGAACCGGGATGGGAAACCCAGAACAAGTGCATTCAAGAGCTCCCGAACTCACTCTGAGTCTTCTCGCAGCCATGTATGACAGGTGAGGATGTGGGGATTGCCCGCAGCCACAGCAGCAAGGTCTCTGCCACTGGCCCTTGGGTGCTGGCTAAGGTCCACTTGAGATCTGGTGTGTCAGGTGTTTTCCTTACTTGCTGGCTTGATTTTTCTTCACTAACTGACTCGTTACTCACTCAGTAAGGAAATAAAGAAGTCTTCATAAGCGTCACTCATACAAATGACTCATAGACATCTAGAAGCAGGAAATCTGTCTTTTCTGCAAACTCACTCCCATGCCAGAGCAGAATCCCCACCCTATGGAAGGGTACCTGGATGGATATGTATATACTACACTCTGATCTTCACTCCCTGGTAGCATCTTTCTTGTTCATTTCTTTCTTCTTTCTCGCTTATTTTCTTCCAAGTTTTGACTTAGTTGGGTTTTTAGCTGGGGTAGATTTGGATATCCAGTTGCATAGACAGGTAACAGTATGCATCATATCAGAGGGTACGTCATGCTCAGGAGATGGTAGCTTTGTGAATCTGTGTGGACACGTGGGAGTATACATCATGTGTGCTTTGCTAAGATGGAGTTGTTGTTGTTGTTGTTGTTGTTTCCTGCCCTTTCTCAGTTGGTTTGAGTAAGGGGAGGAGGAAACGATGAGATGATGACCATGGCATGAGCTTGCCTCTGGGAGGCAAATTCCTTACTGTTGTTTCTTTCTTAATTTGTAATTTATTTTCTAACTGCACGAGTAATAGATAAATATGTTCTTGAGCTATGTTGTCATGATTTCAGTCTCTTTCAACATTAACCCTTTGAGAGTGTTTTCGATGGTATGCTTGTCTGTAACAGCCTTCCTACCTTTGATAAATCATCTGTATAGGGTTGGAAGCTGCACAGCTAGGGTGTGGACCACAGTCATGATCTAGGCTAGAGCCCGTGAGTGTTTTTGGAGGCGGCACATGCTTTTAATTTGTTTGTTTGTTTGTTTGTTTGTTTGAGACAGAGTTTCTCTGTGTAACAGCCCTGGCTGCCCTGGAACTCACCCTGTAGACCAGGCTGGCTTCAAACTCATAGAGATCCACCTGCCTCTGCCTCCCGAGCGCTGGGATTAAAGGTGTGTGCCACCACCCACCCGGCTGTGCTTTTTATTTTTATCTTCATCTTTGCTATGTGGAATGCAGGCAGATGAATCCTAAAGGAGTGAGACTGCCCACTCCACATCTGCACACCCAGCCCCTGGCACAGTGTGTCTCACAGAAAAGCATCCAGTAAAGAGTTACTGAGTGACTTAATGGGTGAATGAATGAGTCAGAAAAGCATGTTCACTCAACGCCCTGAATATATGAAGATTCTGTGAGAAGTGAGCAGCATGGTGTCATATATGAAATATCCATTGATGGATTGGAAGGCCTTCACAGGAACAAACAAAATGAGAAACATCCACTAATCGCTCCATCTGAATAACCCTGCCCTTTCCATGCTTGTCTGTGATTTGTGGCCCCACAGCACAGGATCGGGCATTCTCAAGCTTCGGCCTGTGGCTGCTGCACTGGTTGCCCTCTCAGGGGACAGCCCTCTTACGAAGTACAGAGGTAACGTGGGTAGGAGTTGAGTGTGTTCTGAAGTGTGGTGACTCTCCAGCCCCCTGTATGTCATCCTCTCTACTGGCTTCTGAATCCCTGTCACCGTGATCTTCTCTGCAGCATGCACTCGCCATGGCTGGCTGGGTTCAGTTTTAGTTTGATTCTTGACATTTTAATTTTATTCTACGGGTGCTTTTGACTGCATGCATGCCTGTGTACCACATGAGTGCAGTGCCTGTTGAGACCAGCAAAGGGAAGTCAAATCCCCTGGGACTGGAGTTACAAATGGTTGTGAGCCTTCTTGTGGATACTGGGAACCAAACCCAGGTCATCTGGAAAAGCAGCCAGTGCTCTTAACTGCTGGGCCATCTCTCTAACCCCTGTCTTGTTTATATTTAAGAAAAATGTTTATGGCTATGAGGATCTCAGGGTTTTCTTAAACGTTCTTTTTTAAAGATTTATTTATTTATGCATATGAGTGCTCTATTTTGCATGTATGCCTGAATGACAGAAGAAGGCATCAGATCCCATTATACATGGTTGTGAGCCACCATGTGGTTGCTGGGAATTGAACTCGGGACCTCTGGAAGAGTAGTCATTGTTCTCAACCACTAAACCATTTCTCCAGCCCCTATCTTCTTAAAAATTCTATGCCTTTCAGTTTTGCATTGCTTGGCTGCCCTTGACATTTATGATTTTAGAGACTATCCGGAAACCACTAATTAATTGGGATCCTCACCTTACTGTTCATTCACCAACCTCCACCACAGAGGTCTGAAATTATGGGGGTGGGTGGGCAGGTAATGAGTTATTAGTTATTGACGGATTGCACTTGAAGGCCTTCATAGGAACAAGCAAACAACAAGAATATAATTCCACATTCCTTTTATACTCACAACAAAACTCGCCTCAAAGCAGGCACTCTTCAAAGGACACCAGGATTTAACTAAAGATTTCTTCTCTTTTTATATGTCTAGCTTTTTTTCAGCTCTACGCAGGAAGAGGTGATGATTCCCGAGCCCGCATGACTCGGAGGGTTTTGAGAGCCTTACTAATAGATCTGCAGCAGGTAAATCCCGATGTTTGAGTTCTCAATTGGTGTCAGTCCTATCAACCTGTTGTTACTGTTCTCATTGTTTTCATAGTGTAAATCCATCTTTATACAGCAAGCCCAACCTATCCCTGCTTCTTCCTCTGCATTGAACCAGTGAGCTTTCCAAAATGCATCACCCTGTGTGAGCCACCTTTTTGTTACAGAATGCCTGAACTGGTCAACTTAAGAAAATTATCTTGGCTCTCTGCTTTGCAAACTTCAGCCTTTGGTCAGTTGCCCCTGTTGCGTGGGGGGGGCTGTGGCAAGTTGAAACATCATGATGGAAGCATGGGCAAGAGGAGGCTGCTCATCTCATGTTGGGCAAGAGAAAGGAAGAGACAGGAGTCCCACGATATCCTTCAAGGGCCTATCCCTAGTGAGGCCCCACCTCTTAAGACTTCCTGATGCCTCTAAGCTGCAGTTATGCCTTTAACACACACTCTTTGTGGGGACATTTAAGATCCAGTCATAACACACTCTCATTCCCAAAGTTCTTCATTGTCTGGTCCCATCCACAGCATGAGGCCTCCGTTCCTTAGCAGCAGAAGCCAAGCTTTTGTAGTTTGACCTAATCCTTCTCTTTAAAAACAACACATTTCTGACTCTCTTACAAAATGTCTGCTACTCATTCGTTAGAAAAGGTCAACTATCAGATATTATAACTAACTAAAAGGAAGAAAAATCAAAGATTCAGAAAACCAAAATGAATTTATAGATGGGTACAAAACTGAATGTTTCGGGAGGCATGTTGTTTTGATTTTCCATACTGGTGTTACATGTGTGCACCACACTAGCTTCTAAAAATGTGAGTGCTCAGAGAAAAGAGCTATAAGAACCTGAGGGTTTGGTGTGTGCTGGATGTTGCTCAATGGGCCTTGGATTCCATCCTCAGCACTGGGGAAAGAGCAGGGGAGCCCCTGTTAGTCAGCTCTCCAGGGCTGGGCAGGCAGAGGCCACAGCCACAGGTTCTCTGGTCTGTCCCACCTTTACCCCAGTGTCTATGAGGAAACAAGGATTGTTTTTTGTGCTTTTCAGATATACAAACCCAACTATCTGTAGTCTTTATTTTATTCATATTGTAATGGGATGTTATTTATTTGGGGATGTGTGAGTCTACTTAAGTGTGACCACTATATTCTATTGAATAAATAAAACACTATAGTTTATCAAAGGCAAAAATGTGCGTTCTGGAGATCTGAACTCAAGACTTCGTGCTTGCATAGCAGTGACAGCCTACTGAGCCATGTCTTTGGTGATATTTCTTTTTGAAGGATTCCTATGCCTTGGTATCTTTCTACCCTATCTTAAATGAAAGCCATATCTTTGCTCTTTTTATGCTGTCCCGTAAATCCTGTAGGCCTTTGTCATTCCATGTTATCCTTTTCTCTCTTCTCCTGGGACATTATGCTTTCAAACCCTTGTCTTGAGTCCACACATTCATCTCTCTGCTTGACCAGTTCTGCTGGTGCTGTTCTTCACTGTGGTTTCCATTTTGTTCCTTGAACTTTTCTGCTCTTGTATTTCCATTTATTTTTTATTTCTCTTAACTCTTCTGATGAGTTTCTGAATTGTTCATAACCATTTTCTTATAGTTTGATGAGCTCCCTTGAAATGGCATTTTGTGTTTTCCAAACTTTCCATCTCTTTGGCATGTCAGAGCTGGTCACTGCCTGCTTGGGGACATTGTTTCCCTGGTTATTCTTGATCCTTATGATCAAGATTTGATGTCTGCACATTGAAGAAGTAGGTAGCTGTCTTGGTTGCTTTTTTATTGCTATAACAAAAGCACCATGACCAAGGCAACTTATAACGAAAGCATTTAACTTGAGGGTTCATGGTCCCAGAGGGTTAGAGTCCATGGCCATCATGGCAGAGACCGTGGCAGTAGGCAGGAGGCATGGTACTAGAGCAGTAGACTTGAGAGCTACTAAATAAGGAGTCGTTTAAGGAGAATATCAGCTTTGGGTGTTGGCTGTGGAGGGGTTACTTACCTCCTTGATATCCTAAGATTCATTCTTCATTTTGGTTTACAAGACTAAAGTAGTCAGTATACAATCGGGATATTAGGTTCATTTTAAGATTTTATTTTTGATTAGGCCAAAAATCAGATTAAAATTGGGATAATGGAGAAATAAATGATAGAGGCTAACTGACAAATAATAATGAATGAGGATTCTATGCGTTACCCACCAATTCATGGGAGGGTGAGTAGATCAGCTACTATGACTCAGTATAGGGATTGGATGATTAGACAGAATATAAGGCTACATAGTTTTGAGGTGTAGAGGGATAAGAAGAAAGTTAGGGTGAGAATTGAGAGGACTAGAGCTAGTATGCCTCCTAATTTGATGGGGATAGATAGAATAGCATAGGCAAATAGGAAGTATCATTCGGGTTTAATGTGGGGAGGGGTGTTGAGTAGGCTGGCTGGAATGTGATTATCAGGGTCTCCTAAGAGATCTGGGAAAAACAGGGCTAAAATTATGAGGGAAAAAAATGGATAACAATAAGACACCTAGCATATCTTTGATTGCGTAATAGAGGTGAAATGCGATTTTATCTGCATTAGAATCTAGGCCAGATTACATCTGATCCACAAACATGACTTAGAGACAGACAGCTAACTGGGAATAGTGTGGGCTTTTGAAGCCCCAAATCCCATCCGTCCCTCATTGACACACCTCCTCTAATAAGGCCACACCTCCTAATCCTTCCTAAACAGTTCCAACAACTGGAGACCAAATATTCAGAAATGAGCTGTGGAGGCCATTCTCACTCAAGCCACCACAGCAGCTATTCCAGTCTTTGAAGGCTGCCTTAGTCCACTTATGTCCTGTAGCAGTAAGCCTGTCTAGAATATCTAGGCAGACTTGCTGCTGTGGTCCTTAAGCCCATGAACCCTGTAACCATTGCACTTACTGGGAGGTGTCCTAAGCCCAGGGTCATCGCAGCCAGCACAACTGCGAACTGAAATTCAAGCCTTGTCTTCTAAGGTCTGCCTACCACCGAGAGTTAGTTACGCAGAGCCCAAGATTACTGTCTTCAGCCAGAAATAATACAGACTGGAATTTGAGTCCACCTCGCAGGGGCTATGAGCTCTCATCCACAGCAGTGTGAATCTCCAGGCTTAGTTCACAGACACCCAGCTTAGTGTCAGGTGCCATGAGTCTGTCTACTGCTGAATTTTCCCGACACCAATTCAGTCTTGCAGACCAACGCAAATTGCTTTACCTACCTCCTTCTCTTGCCCCAATCAAGCATTCTCTAGATACTGTTCCACCTTAGGTTGGTGCAGGGGTGGCACTGATTGTATAAAACTGCCATCCTTGCCTTCTTCACTGTTTCCTGGGGGGAGGTGGTATGTGCACACGTGTGTGCCCATGGGTGTATGCATACTGAGGATAGGGTCTAGCACCAAACCTGGATTTGGTCAGCAAACCCGAGTTGTTGCTACTCCCACAGTGCTGAGGTGGAAGGCACAGACAAAGCCACACCTAGCTTTGGACGTGGCTGCTGGGATCTGAGCTCTGGTTCTGACTTACACAGCAAGCTCTCTTACCCGCTGAGCAGTGTCTCCAGCCACCCCTTTCTTGTTACTGTATTGTAACCACGTACCTTGCTCTCTCCCCGCTGTCCTTGGCTTTTGAGAAGGCGTGGTTTTGCACAGATAGTTCTTCAAACTGAAGCTTGTTCAGGGGGGACAATCTTTTTTTTTTTTAACACTCTCCTGCTCAATTCATCTCCTTTATCCCAACATGTTCGTAATTCCTAAGTAAATTTTTTAATGTTTTTATCAACATAATAGTATATACAATAATGGGTTTCACCATGACATATACATAATTTATTTCAGTCGGACACACACACACACACACACACACACACACACACACACACCCATTTCCCTCTCTTGTCCCCTTCCAGCTCCAGCCAGTCCCCTTCCTCTTCCAAACTACCTTCCTCTGCTTTCACGCCTTTCTCTGTGTGTGATCCAGTGAGTTTCCTTAGGGCTGTTTGCAGGCATATGAGTGAGAGTTTGACTTAGGAGTTTGGGGTCCTTACCAAAGGACACCACTAAAGAAAATGTCTCTCCTTCCTCCGTCCATCACTAACTGCGTATACATCCTCAGAGAGGAATGGGGTCTCATGACAGGACACTGACAGACCCAGTCTTGTATAGGATTTTTGTAGGTGACCACAGCTGCTCAGAGTGCAACAGCCAGGCCCAGAAATCAGCATTCCACACATCGCTCCCCATTCCCTCCAGCTTTTATATTCTTTGGTGATGCTCCCTGAACCTTGAGGAGGAGGTAATAAAGATGTCCCATTTATAGCTGGGTACTCACCAGCCATTTATTTTCTGCACTTTGACCAATTATGGGGCTCTGCAGTCACTGCTGACCATTGCAAAAAGAAGCTTGCCTGGCCAGAGTTGACAGCAGATTTTAAATTTTTTAGTAAGGTTAAAATGTTGCTGGCAGTGAAGGTTAGGGGGGTCTCGGGAGCGATAGAGAGGCATAGATGTTGTCACTCACTGAGACAAGATTCAGCTATGAGACAAACGAATGAGGAAACAGTTTTAATTGCAAAGCAGTAGTGCACACTCCAGGGGCAAGATGTGGACAGAGCCACATCTTACAGATAAGCTTAATAAATTGAAAATAACTCATAAACCAAGGTGGATAAAAGTAGGAGTTTGCAGGATTACTGGGTTTTCCAAGAATAGGGTCTACTTTTCTGTTCCTATATGGAGTGTTCAGATGTGTCGTAACATCAGATACATGGTGGGAAATGTCAATTATGCAAGGCTAATGATATAGAAATGCCACAATAAGCAAAGGACAGTTAGCGTACATCCTGGCAGATCACATTGGTCTCAACTGGTTTCAGAAAGGTCCTGTTTTTTGGTTTTGCTGTGCATTTCTTTTTTCTTTTGTTACTAGAATCTAAAGTTCATACCACTTACTATTTTATGAGAGGAGAGAGAGAGAGAGAGAGAGAGAGAGAGAGAGAGAGAGAGAGAGAGATTGTTAGAAGGAAACAGGTTTATTCAAAGCCAACTGCAAGGAATGCAGAGGAGATTCTCTGCCTCAAATCTATCTCGTGGGGCTTTAGTGTGGTTTTATGGGAGAAAAAGGGAAGTGTCCAGAGAGACAGTGGGCAAGGGATCCATGCTCTGGGCAGGGTCTTCATCGTTCAAAGGTGTGCTTTCTTCCCTCTTCCCTGCTGGGAACCATACAATGGACTTGGCTCTTTCACAGCCAGTGAATGAGAACCTCTAAAGGCTTCTTTTCACTCACAAGGATTATGAAGGAAGAGCGTGCTGGGTTAGTCTTTTGTCAGCTGGACCCAGCTAGAATCACTGGAGGGAACAGAACGTTAATTGAGGAAGTGTCTCCATCAGGTGGGCATGTCTGTAAGACATTTACTTAATTAATAATTGATGTGAGAGGCCCAGCCCACTGTAGAGGCGACCACACCTGGTGGTGGTCCTGGGTTATGTAAGAAAGCAGGCTGATCAAGCCATAGGAAGCAAGCCAGTAGATGCTTTCCTCCATAGTTCCCACCTCTGCTTCTGCTGGACTTCCCGCCTTGACTTCCCTCAGTGATGGACCGTGATCACAGACCTGTAAGCCTAATAATAACCCTTTCCTCCCCAAGTTGGTTTTTGAACATGGTGTTCATCACAGCGAAAGAAGAGCAGACCAACCCGGAGAGCAGGGGCCAGTTTCCGTGACATCCTGGTTTAATGCAGCTCTGCCCAGCTACCAGCTTCCAGCTGCTATGTAGTTGGCCCTTCCTCTATGCTATACAGCCTGATTCAAAAATGCCAGGTATAGGCATCAATGCTTCCGTGCTCTGCTGGTGGTGATGGTAACAGCACACAGATCCCACTGCAGATCTTCTGCTGTCTGGGGCGTGTCTCAGGCCACCACCATTGCTGATGTTCCTCCATGACAACTTCATGTCTCAGAACTCAAGCAGGTAGAAAGCCAGGGGAGGGAGATCCATGTATCCCACCAGACTGAGGACAGCAGCCAATTTCAAAATGGATGTGATAAAAAGGATCTGGGCAGAGCGGTATTTTTCCTCTCCCCTAGAATTCCTTGTGTTCCCTTCCTGACTACTATTGATGGCTTCAAGTTAACACCACTCTCAAGGGATTTTAAAAATCCACTCGCTTCAAACTCAGTCAAGGTCAATGAGGGCTGAAATGCTGGCTGCTACAACGTCTTCTTCCCCTGCCTAGTGAGCATTAGCAGGCTTCTGAGAAGGCTACGGGAAGGAGATCTGTGATTTGCATAGCAAATTATCATCCCATTGACTTCCATTATGGAATCCAAGATGGATACCTTCCGTAGAAAATCCCGGTCCTCACTCTGCGATTCAAATCATCCTCTGGGAATGCTAATTATCATTTTGAGTGCTATTCTGCCCATGCCAGCATGCCACCTAGTCACATTTAATTCTTCTCGATAGAGCACCTGCAAGAAATTAGCCAAATAGGCAATTAATTCAGAAAAACTTTACGTAGATATTTAAAGGGGAAACATCAGGTTACATCCCACTACAGTAGGGAACTTTCTTTTTACTAGTATCAGAATCCCAGAGCTGGTGATCCCAGGTCTTCCACCCGCATATTTGACATGTGAACTGAGCCCTCTTTTTTTCATTAGGGGTAAAGACGCTAGAGGAGGCAGAATGTTGAGTTGGCAACACTCTTAATAAGTGTCCCAGGTAGTTCATCAGTATTCAACAGTCCAAAGATGGGAAATGAGTTATTGGTTTGTTGTTGTTGTTTTTGACTAAATAACATCGGGAGTACTTACTTGTATTCTCTTGGTGACGGGGTTATTATCAATTTAAAGCACAAGCCATCTTGTTACTAGTGCACAAATGTTTGTTGACTTCTGGCTGGCTAATTGTCAGCAGAGAGGCTCTAAGTGCCACTTTCCTGATTAGGAGGATGTTTATTTGAGTTGATGGGCTTGGCAGGGGGTCTGTGCAATTACAGGCAGTGTGTCTGACAGCCTGCGCTGGGCAAGGCATCAGATGGGAAATGGAGACTTCTGTCCAAATGGGAGTGAGTGAAGGTGACCGGTACACACATCTGTGCATACAGAAACCAGAACCAAGTCCATCACCATCCTGGAAGTCACAAGAGTCCTTCGTCCCTTGGTTAACACCCCCCACCCTCCACACACACACACACACACACACACACACACACACACACACACACACACCGTAGTGACTGTGGTTGAAAGGTAGACTGCAGAGACAACTGGGCCATTGGAATATCTATAAAATCTAAACAAGCAAACAAACAAAACCAGTCTAATAAGTGTTGTCCCCTTAATGAAGACGGGGACTTCCAGAGTGAGACCCCAATAGTGCAACAAACTTTTTTTTTATCTTGAGCAAAATGTTGTCTCTCAGTGATCCCTTGATCTATTTAGTTTTAAAAAACATTTAATTAACAAAATGTACATGCCTATAGTTCTGACTACTCTGGAAATGAGGTGGTAGGATTATTTGAACTCAAGGTGTTGAGACCAGCCCTGCAAGATCCCATTTCAAAAGAAGAAATAAAGAAAGGGATGGAAAAGAGAAAGAGGAAGGGAGAGAGAGATGTTGCATCACAGTGTACCACAGGTAACATGGTGTACACTGTGTAATGATTACCACAGGCAGGTCACTTACACTCCCATCATACCCACAGTCACTATTTGTGTGTGAGCACAGAGAAGGACACCCAAAACCTGATCTCATATCAAATGCCAAGTGGGCCGGATGACGTCATCAACAAGTCACTGTGGTGAGCGTTAGAGCCCCGGAATCTAATCCTCATAAACTGTAAGTTTATACTCTTTGAGCAACAGCTTCTGAATTTTCCCACTCCACCCTCAATGCTGAGAAGCCACATTCTACTCTCTGTTTCTATGAATTCATCTCCTTTAGATTCCCCATGTAAGAGAGATTATACAGGATTGCTGTAGTTACAGTTTTTCTTAACATATATTTTCCAGGTTCATCCATGCTATAGTAAATGACAGGATTTCTTATTTTTAAATGCCAGATAACATTCGCTAACGTCAATAAACACCTTAGGTCATTCTTATATCTTGGCTTCCATGAATAATGCTGCAATGAATGTGTAGATATCTCTTCTTGACATAGTGACTTCATTTCTTGTCAGTCTTTCCTTTCAATAATGATGACTACCACCCCACTTCAAAGACTGGAGTTATGTTTGCAAATGAAGTGTCCCCCCAAAAGACTCTTGAATTGAAAACTTGGTACCCAACTGGTAGATACAATCACTGAGAAGTGACTGAATCATGAGGACTCTGATCTAACCAATGGGTTAGGTAGATTTTAAATGGACTTTTTTGGTAGAAACTTTCACATTTAGGGCTAATTAAAGGAGCTAGGTCAACAGAGATCTATTCCCATGGGCCCCTCCTCCCTGTGCTCCTTGGTCACCATGAGGATCCGCCCTGCCACAGCCTTCTGTCTTGAAGCTCTACCTCACCACAGCCCAGAAGCCATGGACTGAAACCACAAGGCAACCTCAATCTCTCCTCTTGGAAGTTCTTTATGTCAGATATTTTGACACAGAAGCAGAACAAGTAATGGAATTGGCGTGTATTCAGTCAGACAAGACGATGTGAAAATACTTGACATCTCTTAGAGCCACCGTGAACTTGAAAGCAGTGCCACGTGACCTCCATCAGGGAAAAGGCAAAAGAAAGATTAAAATGGTTTGCCTGGGATCCTAAGAAGTCAGACAGCAGACACCTTCCCTTTGCTGCCTCAGTGGCTGCCTTCTGTGGTCTTCCTCCAGCCTCTTTTAATTCATTGTTCCAGCTCAAGAATCACACAAAGCCCAAAACTTACTGTTTTGATTGAGATGGTCCCTCTGTTCTCAGATGCCCGATATTTTTTGCTTGCATGCCCTCCATTGCTGTGAGCACGATTACTCAGGCACACCAAGTCCATTCGGCAGATAACACGAGGTTGCCTTTGCAGATCCCAACCGTCGTGGGAGAGAGCTGCGCTTTGTGTCCCGTGGAAAGTGCTATCCACAGTTGCTTCCGAGGGGTGAGTGGCATCAAAAACATCCCTGGGAGCTGGTGCAGATGTTTGAAGAGATTGCTTACATTAGACTTCATGCTGGTTCCAGGACAACCTGAGTTTGGAGGTAGCCCTACCTCCCAGCTTTCACATGGCTGATTTCCTTATCAGAACAGATACGGAACCAGAGGGAAGGAAAGAGGGCAAATCCCACCAGAAAGTGTGTCTCAGCCTGCCCTTCTTTCCCAGGTGTTGAGTTCTGGAATCAAGGAGGAGAAATTCTTGTCTTGGGTACAGTCTGAGCCTCTTATCCTTCTGTGGCTCCCAACCTGCTACCGACTGTCAGCCTCAGAAACCGTCACTCACCCCGTGCGGTGCAGTGGATGCAGAACCTTCCCAATCATAGGACTGAGGTACGGTCAACATCATATTCCCCGAATGGTCATTTGACAGATGGGCTCAATGGTGGGCTACATAGATAGCTCCAGACTCTCTCTGGCATCCTTTCTATACATCTGGAATTCACTTGCCTTTAGCGCAATAATTCCCTGTCTGAGGCATCCTGGTTGAAAACAAGTTTATTGCCTATAATTGATGAAACATTAAGTTCTTCCACTGACTCACACTCTGAAGTAGTCAATGTTTTTGTTCCCCTAAGACAGTGAATCTCAACTTATGGGCCTCTTCTCCTTTGTGGGCCTCAAACGACCCTATCACAGGGGTCACATATCAGATATCCTGCATATCAGATAATTAAATTACAGTTCATAAAAGCAGCAAAACTTATGAAATAGCATCCAAATAATTTTATGGCTGGGGGTCTCCACAACACGAGGAACTGTATTAAAGAGTCGCAGCATCAGGAAGGTTGAGAACCACTGCTCTAAGGTCTAAAACAGTTGTCTTTGTTCCAAATAAACCTTTTAAAGACTTGGAGCTACCCACAAGAATAGTTT
>CABHPP010000227.1:0-11219 GCA_902168425.1 Peromyscus attwateri | reverse complement strand
TGCCTCCCGAGTGCTGGGATTAAAGGCGTGCCCACCACCGCCCGGCAAGTTGCAGGTTTTTATAAATGCTTTTGGAAGCAAGAAAAGACTAAATAGTCTACAGTCTGGCCATTGGTCTCATACTATGCACTAGGAAACATCTCACAAAGTTAGTGGGGACAGGGATTGAGAACTGGAATGGATGAGAAAGAAAGGGGTATTGGTTTGGTGAAATGGGGCAATAAGGCTTCTAGTTGCAGTATATTTTTGGAAAGGTTTTAATATGACTTCCCCTGAGTCCTAAATTTCAAATATCCCTTACACGCCCTTTGAAATAAAAAGAAAAAAGTTATCTAGGTTTTCACTGAAAAAGTAAAACTTTATTTATACTTGCGATTCTTTTAGGGAAAATCACTAGTAACCAACAAGTTCATTTAGCTCAAAGAAAAAAGAAAAACAGCATGCAAGAGCATTCTGCTATTCCTAGGGGTGGGCAGGAGTGAAAAACCATTGTCTTTTTAGCTGCCAATTTCGGGTGATTCTGTACAATGGAGTGCCTCAAACACTACTGTAGTGAAGGCCGTAGGTGGCTTGCTTTCACCAAGGGCAGTCTTCCGAGTCTCTCTTCAACATTAAGGTTCCTCCAGGAAAGGCAGGCACCTGAATTTTGCCAAAAACCTTGCTAAACTGCACCAACCGAGTGCTGGTTCCTCGCCTCTGGTCTTCCTCTCCGGCCCTGGAATCCTGCGACTTAATGGTGTTACAGCGACACTGTGTGGCCATCTTGTTAATGCACTTTTCATTCTCAAAAGCTGGACACCTTCAAATTGAACAGCTTTGTTTCTTTTCCCTGATGCTCCTCAGGTGGGCCGGATAGGTGGGTTTCGGGTGATCCACTGCCTACTGAAATTGTATACAGTAGTAAACCTGGGAGGGATGTTCCTGGAGATGAATTCACAACTTACCACCTTGTTCTTAAAGGAACCCATATCCACAAATGTGAGGCGACCACAAACTCAGTGGGCTGTGGTTCCTTCTTACAGCTTCAGAGTCCTCAGTCTCTTTAAGAAGAGGTTATTTACTGAAGCACTCGGGGACATTCAACCTTGAGACTTGTGCTGTGTGCAGGTTTATACATAAATGGAATGAAGAAACTCTAGGAGCAAAGGAGGTTATTTTTTCCAAAGCGTCAAAACCAGAAGAAATAGTTCCCAACACTTTCATCACGGGCTAACACTAAGGAATGAAGGCCATGTTTAAATTGACCTGACGCCCATGGACTTGATTTTATGACATTTATTCATTTATGTGCAGGCATGCGTGTGTGCAAACAGGCAACATGTGGAGGCCAGAGGACAGTTTGGGGGCATCCATTCTCCCTTCCCACCACTGGAGTGCTGAGCATCAAACTTGGGTGGTCAGGCTCGGAAGCAAGTGCCTGTCCCCACGGAGCCATCTGGCCTGCCCCTTGGTGCCTCTTTTAATGGTGCTCCTTTCCACAGATATCAGCAAAGGAGAACACAAAGCTCCTCCTCAGGAACCTCAAAAACAGCCTGCCCCAGAGACGGGACAGGATAGGAGCCGGGGGAAGACAGTGGCTGCTGGACCAGCTGGCACCAAGAGACACAGCTACCCACGTGCAGGCCAGGTGTGTTGTCTGGATGCTGGTTTCACAGCCAGCACAGATTACAGCTGCAGGGTTTCTCTCTCTTAAGCTTATTTATTAGCATATATTAATCATACAGAATAATGGATTTCTTATAGCATCCTCATACGTTTATATAGTTTGACCACATTCACCCCATTACCTTCCCTTGTCCCCTCCCGCTCCTGCTGACCCCTTCCTCTTCCAGAGTCTGCCTTCAGCCTTCATGTCTTCCTCCTTTCACGTCTGTCTTTCTTTTTTTCCTCTCTTTCTCTTCAGTACCCTCCTCCCAGCAACTTTTAACTGAATATAGATCTTCAAGGAGGCACGGGACCTCAGGAGCCCTCTTCCCGCAGTGATGAAATGCTGGTGGGACCAATCTTGAGCAGGTCCTGCGCAGATAATCGGGGTGAAGGGAGTGTAAACGTGCAGGCTGTCAAGCCTAGAAGACAGCGTTCCACACACTCCGTCCCCTTCTCTTACTTTTCCATCCATTCTGCTTCCTCTTCTGTGATATTCCCTGAGCCTTGGAGGAGGAGATACAGGGGACCCGTTTAGGGCTGAGAATTCAACAGCTGCGTATTCTCAGTGCTTGGGCCGTTTATGGGGACCCGCAGCAGGTTTAAGGCTAAAGCTCCTACGGAGGGCAAGGAGCGGGAAGAGGGTAGAGACTCAAGAACTTTTCACCTCTGTAAACAGCCTTCAGGCTGATGGGGAACTAAGAGGCAACAGCGCCACGTAGTGGTCATGGAGTTAGTTGCTCTTGCCACTAAAGGCAACAGGAAGCTCAGAGGATGCTGTTTGAATAACTGTGCTGGGATTACAAGTGCATGCCACCGAGCCGGGCTATTTAAATGAGGGTTCTGTAATCCAGAGTAAGAGCCTCATGTTTGCTAGGAAAGCTCTTTGCCTGCGGAACTTTCCTCCAACCCCACAAATCAGCACGTTTAATCGTCCTACTCTCGCCCTTCTCAGGAGCATTGTAATTCATAAGCAATTGTGAGCACGTTAGGAATGGAGGTAGAAGGAATAAAACCAGGTAGTGAAGTTTGATAGGAACTGAAGTAGAGGCAGAGAAGCCGTGTCCTCGGCCAGCAGCATGTGTGCCCTTTACTTTTTATGACCATTTCTTCACATCATAGGAATAGCCTGTCCTTCATCTGCTCAGCACAATATTGATGGGGATAAGATAAACCGAAAGAGTTGAAAGGGCTATAAACACTAGGGTTCATTTAAATTCATTGCATTATGTCTAATCTACTCAGGGTATAATAAATACAGTTAAACCCCAAGATGTCATTATGCAATTTTCAACTTGGTCTGGGTATTGATGAGTTCAGAAATTCTCACTGGTGACCAACCCAAAAGAAATGAATGTGAATGTTATAATTTCACAAATGTGATCATAGGCAAAGAGTCATCCTTGCTATCTATTAAGTTGGCAAATTAGGAATGCCCATTTTCTAATGTAATGGTTATTGCCAAGTGGCAATACTGGATTTATTTAATAATTCAGCAAGCAATCTGCATGGTAAGAAGCCCCTTCCTTTTGCTATAAATTTACTTTACACATGACTGTTCACATCAGCAAGAATAACACTTTTATTTATAAGAACATAATTGGGAGTGAGGTGTCAGACATCACCACGATTATTAAAATTTGGGGGCAGTTCTTGCGAATGTAATAGAAAACAAAATTAAAATGCTGAAAAAGAGGAGATGAAATCCATTGCATCTGCAGCTGATATATTCTCCAAAGAAACCCTGAGGAACTTAGCAGAAAACACTAGAATTAATGCTTTGAGTAAAGGTGGAACATAAAATATTTGCATAAAACTGATAGTTCTTCACTCTACTAGCAATAATCAACTAGAAATTCTATAAAACTCTCATTTATTAACATATCTTATTTTACAAAGAAACTATGTGCAAGTTTAACAAAATATGAGACTCATGTAATAAAAATTATGGTATGTCATTAAGCATGGAAAACAAGACCTAAGCAAAAGAGAAGCATGCCAGCTAGCTGAGTGGGATGATACTAACACAGAAATGTCTATGGATCAAAACTAATACACCGTTCCTAATCATTCGCTGCTTACACATTCACCTACTTGCAAAATCTTCCATGTAATCCAAAATCAATACTCAAGGTGCCACTGTAGCACTTCAAATACGTACGGAATGGCAAACAGAAAGGCTGCCCGTGCGTGCATTTCCAAGCTGAGCGTCAACTGGAGGTGGCTTTTGCCTCCTTATTTCAGCTTTCGCTCTGTAAACAAACGTCTTTCCCACAGTCTATTCTGGACCAGGGTTTTCACGCTTTTGTGCCTTTTCTAAGTGGTCTCACTGCTGCCAAAAGCCCCTAGGGTAGTGTTGAAGTACTTCCAGGGCTCCTGGAAAGTTGTGATGTCTCTTCACGAGACAGTGTGTGTTAGATGAGCTCTATGAGCAAAGACTTCAAGGTGGTAACTCCTACCTGCATCTGATCTCAGCCTTCCGACCTCTAGACAGGTAAGAAAATGAACACCTGTTATTTAATACACGTAGTGTATAGTATTTTGTTATAACAGTCAGAGCTAAGACAACAAAATATTCTCAAAGTGTTTAAATTATATGAGAATGGACAAGGATAGAGTGTATGACTCAGAAAACTGTGGGGATATTGTGTTCCCCAATATATGGTACACCCTAATAAATTTATCTGGGGTCAGAGAACAGTACAGCCACTAGACGGACAGAGAGGCCAGAAAATGGTGGCACACACACCTTTAATCCTAGCCTTCTGGAGGCAGAGATCCATCCGGATCTCTGTGAGTTCAAAGCCACACTGGAAACAGCCAGGCATGGTGACTCAAGCCTTTAATCCCAGGAAGTAATGGCAGAAAGCAGAAAGGTATATAAGGCATGAAAACCAGGAACTAGAGCTGGTTAAGCTTTTAGGCTTTTGAGCAGCAGTTCAGCTGAGACCCATTCGGATGAGGACTCAGAGGCTTCCAGTTTGAGGAAACAGGATCAGCTGAGAAATTGGCAAAGTGAGGTAGCTGTGGCTTGTTCTGCTTCTCTGATCTTTCAGCATTCACCCCAATACCTGGCTCCAGGTTTGATTTTATTAATAAGACCTTTTTTTTTGGGGGGGGGGGGTTTTTCGAGGCAGGGTTTCTCTGTGTAGCTTTGCGCCTTTTCCTGGAACTCGCTTGGGAGACCAAGCTGGCCTCGAACTCACAGAGATCCGCCTGCCTCTGCCTCCCAAGTGCTGGGATTAAAGGCGTGCGCCACCACCGCCCGGCCTAATAAGACCTTTTAAGATTCGTGCTACAGAAAACATATTGCATTCTCTGTACCTACATACCCACCTCTTTGACAGAACTGGCTAACCACAGAACAATCACTTGTTTCCATATTTTCTCACCATGTCTTATAGTCATTATCACCATCTCTCAAAAGCAACGGGAATTAAGCTGCTTGTTAAATGTGAACTCTCTGTGGGCAGGTAGTTTTCTGCTCTTTTGATGTTTTCTTCTTTTGCTCAACTCTAATAACTCAAGATGGTAAAATGCTTCCAAAATAATATTGAATAAAACTAAACAGAATTCTGTAAAAATCAAATATGCCTGATCTTAGAGTCATCTGGGCTCTTTCAGATAGGACATAACCAACACACACCTGTGCTTGGAATTCTTGGTCTCTGGCCTGGACAAGATGACCTGGGAGCCATTATTTCTTTGTATTTGTATGTCTAGATTGGCATGGAGAAGGGAGCAGGGACATTCTACTTACGTGTTTAGCCATCTAGCTCTCTACCAACTGCACAGTCTGCCTGGAAAAGAACACAGAGGAGAAATGGGACATTATTGCTATTTGATGAGACACTGAGCTTGGTATCTAATTTGACATTTTCAATCAAAAAGGGGGATGCAGTTGAAAAGATGGCCCAATAGTTGGGAGTGCCTTTTGCTTTTACAGAAGACCCAAGTTTGGTTCCCAATACCTTGGTTGGATGGCTCACAACTGCCTGTAACTTGAGCTGCAGGGCATCAAACGCCCTCTTCTGGGCTCTATGGGCATGCACAAATGGCATACATGTGCACACACGCAAATAAAAATAAATCTTTTAAAAATACATTTTCAAAAAAAAGCTTTCCTTAAATATCACACTTAATCTTTAAAAATTGCCCCAACGTCTTATAAAACTCTACTTTCTAACAGGCTTGCCATTGAGTATAAAGGCTCTAAAGCCCCAGTGTATGTGAGGCCATCAGGAGCAGTGGAAGCCACAGCCACAGAATGCCCCAGATACCTGTCTCCACAAGCAAATGACAACCCACATCACCAGGTGAGTCCAAAAGGGAGAGGAGCCATCCCTGAAATACTGCATCCAGCCCACTCCGTAAGCATGCACCAAAGCTTTGAAAACCATTCCCAGATCAGGAAATATTTTCACCTTGTCCATGGGATCAATGAAAAACATGGGGGCACATTTTCAATCATCAAGTGTTACATGCTTTTGTCTTTTGAGACTTGGTCTCTTTTTGTATCCCAAGCTAGACTAGAACTCAAAGCAATCCTCTAGTTTCTGCCACCAGCGTACTGGGGTTACAGGTGTGAGCTACCAGGCCCACCTAGGGCTATACAGCTATTGCATTAAATTTGGAAAAACAAGTTAAAGATTAAAAATGAAAATAATCTATGTGTACGCATCATTAACATTTCAATATGTTTCACTCCTTTTGAATATTTTAGTTTAAATCATACTTTGAGATGTACTGATTATACTGTCAAATTGTCAATGTAAATTATATTGTGAACATTTTCCATTGTCAGAATTCTTCAAAAACATTTGCATAGTTATTTAAATAGACAGAATGCTATTCACTTAACTCCTGCTTGACATTTAGGTTGTTTCCAATTTTTACTGTAATTTAAAATTTACTATTAAAATTTCCTTTCATTATTCTTTGGGTACAGTTACCCCATTATTTCCCTACAATACATTTCTAAAGCAGGATCACCAAAAAGGTCCAGGGAAATATGTTTAAAGTTCTTCATGCTTATTGTAAAATTGCTTTTCAGAAAAGTATAGCAGATTATACGCCCAGCAAATGCAACCCCTGTGAACTTGGCTAAAGCTTAGATTAGCTATTGCCACAATTTAAATCTGCCAATTTGCAAGAAATAAAAAATAATTTCGCGGGTCTTTATTTTTCTCAAATTTAGTGAAAAAAGATTTCCCCCCCCAATTACTTTAAAAGGCAATTATATTTTGTCCCTTCTCTCCCTCCGGACCTCCCACTCTGGGGTGTCACTTTGACATGTCAATATATTTAAACTGTGGCTCTTTCAGCTTGGCAGAAGCAAACCCTGCTCCCGTTAGTCTTCTGAATAGAATGACTTGGTTTATGGATGTTTCTAGTTCTCCTGAAAATGCAATCAATTTTTTTCTTTGTAATTTCTTACACTTTTAGGCTTAAAAAGGGCTCTCCAGCCTTACCTCTCTGAGGAGTGGATGGGAGGGGGGATGGAGGGGATGTAAGGGGGCAGGAGAAAGGGAAGGAAGGGGAACTGGGGATGGTATGTAAAATTAAAATAATAATAATAAAAGAATAAACAAACACAAAAAGGAGGCTCTCCAATGGGGAGTTAAATGATTCCTTAAATTGTATTTATTTTAACATGCTTTAACATAACATATCTTGACATTACAATTTTAAATCTATCTTGATTTTATTTTGATTTATGATTAAGTGACAATAATTTCCTACTCTTTTTTTGTTTAAATAAGCCGCTTCCTTATTAATGGCTGTATTATGATTCTGTTAACACACACTAGAATTTTCACCATTTTAGGGTAAGTTTTATACTGTTTCCCACTCACCTGAATTGTTTCTCGTTTTGTTTTTACATGAGAGCATCATTTGATAGTCTAGCTTTATGATAGCTGTTTGTGTAATATAGAGCAAGAGTCCCCCTTTTTATTTTTCAACCACTTTATTGAAGTGTGATTGACATTTTAAAAGTGGTGCATATTTAATGTATACAACTAATGAGTGCGAGAGAGGACAGGTCCATGAAACCATCCCCACCATCCTGGCCATGAAATGTCCATCCTCACCTAAAGTTTCCTCTCAACTCTATTATCAGTTTTGTCTGTTGGTGGAAGAATTAAGGCAACTCCACATAGTTAAAAGGGAGGTTTATTTTGGGGTATAACTTACAAGTAAAGGGATAGGTTACAGGGTCCAGGAGAGGTGAAGTGCAGTCCAGCAGTGTTCTCTGGAGAACTCTGCTCGGTCTACACCCAGCATCCAGGATCCAAGAACCAAGAAAGCCGGCACATAGGGATCTCAGGTCTTAAGGGTTCCTTTCTCGGCTCTGTCTCATAGGCCTGACCGTTACCGGAAGCCTCAATGGGGGTAGTACTTCCAGGTCAAAGCTGGAACAACTACCCACTACATTGGTCCTTAGGGTTCTTATTATTAATGTGGGAGGTAAAAGTGTTTAACATGAAAGCTACATTCTGATTGTTTGGTAGATGTCTAGGACTTATTCAATTTTACATAAATACAACTCTACCACACATATTATTGCCTGCATGTTTTTTTTCCCATTTTTGTTCTTATTTTTTATGTTCTTATATAATAATTATTCTTCTAGAGGAATATTAGAATAGTTATAATTAATGCAGCCTGATCTTCAGGGAGGCCATCAAAGGGTGGTCATTTATAATACTTTTAATAATCAAAGAAAAAAATTGACTTTCCCTGTGACAGCTGTCCTAGTAGAATGGTGCTACCCTACAGAGCGAGTACCGCGCCCACCAGTGCCGAGGGGCTTGTGCGACCAGGTGTTCTGTGGGACCCATCCAGCGAGCAGAGCCACCCACGCCCGGTTGTGGCACACCCAACTACTCCGTGGACATAGAGAACGCTGGTTGTGCTTATGTGAGGACTAGAAACAGCTGCCCTGTTTCCTTCTTCCAGTGGGAGGAGAAACTGCCCCGGCCACTGTTGAGAATCATTTCACACTTTTCAAACACTGATTGCCCCCCCACCCCCACCCCGCCATAGGAATTAAAGGAGGCCTGCTGTGTCTGCCTCCTGCCTCACCTTATTCTCCTTTGCAGTTTCGCTCACTGTCCAATCTTATGCATGTAGTACATTTCTGATTTATTTAGAATGTTTTCAGTAGTACAAACAGGACGTGCGTCTGAAGTTTAAAATACTGTGCTTCAACCCAGCACCAGGCCAAGCTCTGGGAGTCCACTCAAGGAGAGGGGGCAAGGGAGGTCACGATCACGACGGGGAAACCTACAGAGACACGGAAGCAAGCTCCTAGGAACTCAGGAACTTTAGACCAACAGCTGTGGAACCTGCATGAATTTAAAAAAAAAATTAAATTAAAAAAAAAAATTGTGCCGGGCCGTGGTGGTGCACGCCTTTAATCCCAGCACTCGGGAGGCAGAGCCAGGCGGATCTCTCTGAGTTCGAGGCCAGCCTGGGCTACCAAGTGAGTTCCAGGAAAGGCGCAAAGCTACACAGAGAAACCCCTCAAAAAACCAAAAAAATATTGTGCTTAAAATGTAATCCTTTTCAGCCATAGGACCTCGTCTGTCCCTAGTTCCCCAGTGGTAACCTGTGTGGGACAAACCTTTGCAGGCCTTTGCCTCGAATTTGTGTGTGAGGAGGTGTGTAAACATGTATGTGTAGGTGTAACTACTGACAACCCAAGAACCTTACACACCTGTACAAGAAAACCACACAGCTTTATTTACTACATCTAATTTTAAACCATTAAAAACAACCTTCAGAGCCAGTCAAGGCTCAGGGGGTCAAGGCACTTCTTGCCATACAAGCCACGCCACACAACCTGAGTTCCATGCTAGGAGCCCATGTGAAAAAGGAAAAAGAACTGGACCCACAAAGTCATCCATCCTATGACCTCCACACAGGCACCATGGCGCACACATCTCCTCATAATTAATTAATTAATTAACAATAAAAGTTTTAAAAATTTAAAAAACAGCTTTGTGTCCTTTAATAGGAATGACTCAATAAACCATGGTATCTAGCCTATGAATATCATTGTACATCCATATACATAAACCTAAACTGTTTCTCAATTACAGAAAAATATGTATCATATGCTAATACGGATGTAAAAAAGTTTAATTTTTATACTAATAATATAAATGCCATTACTGCAAAGGCTAGGTTTGAATATTTAGATGAAAAAATAAAAAAGCAGGTCCTGTCACTCAGGAACCACAGAGTCCACACCAACCTGAAAGTGTGACTTAAGTGTATGCCTAGCTCACCCTCCTCTTTCTGTGGTTCCTTTTCTTCTCCACCCTGTTCATCTGAACGGTGTTCCTCTGGGCCCAGGCCCTCTCTGGATCATTGGCAGGAGGAGAGAAGGCTTCAGAGGAAAGACATAGCTGCCTAGAAATGTGGAGTGGGGCATCCATATTCTACCCTGATGAACGGGAGTCATGGGCTGGGTCTCTGTGCTCCAGAGCTTGGGCTAGGCTGGGTCAGGTCAACAGAAGCCCTTGGGTGGCAGTTCAGGAAGCAGAGTGCGATGTGATGAAGTTCAGTGGGGAAAATCTAAAGAAGAGTCAAGCCACCATGGTTCATTCAAAAGACTTGGTGAATTCAAAGGAAGTGCTGATGTCAATGAACATCCACATAGGAGACAGTGCATGGAATGAAAGTAGCAAGTGAGGGAAGAAGTGAGATGCTTAGACCAAAGACAAGATGTCACCCAACCGTGTTCTGTGAATGACCAAAGACAAGATGTGACCAACTGTGTTCTGTGACTGACCAAAGACAAGATGTGACCAACCGTGTTCTGTGAATGACCAAAGACAAGATGTGACCAACCGTGTTCTGTGAATGACCAAAGACAAGATGTGACCCAACCGTGTTCTGTGAATGACCAAAGACAAGATGTGACCCAACTGTGTTCTGTGAATGACCAAAGACAAGATGTGGCCCAACCGTGTTCTGTGAATGACCAAAGACAAGATGTGACCCAACTGTGTTCTGTGAATGGCCAAAGATGTGACCCAACTGTGTTCTGTGAATGACCAAAGACAAGATGTGACCCAACTGTGTTCTGTGAATGACCAAAGACAAGATGTGACCCAACTGTGTTCTGTGAATGACTTTGCAAGAAGCAGCTAACATGGGCAGAAGGCTATTGTAGCTTACTTTTACACTTTAATATTAAATATGTAGTATTAATATATATTATGTTAAGATTAAGATATAATTAACTTTGTAAATTAGGCTGCACGGCTATACTTTTCATAAGTTAATATTCACGTCATTGTTCTTAGACATAAATCCTAACATCAGCTAGTTTCTTAAAAACTGCAAATTATTTTTGAAAAAATATATTATTATCATGCTCTCATGACAATTTTTTAAAATGTGCTTAAGTTCAAACTAAAAACTCATTTCCTCAATTTCTTGCTTCTCTAGAACACAGTCAGCATTAAGAAGAAACTATGGAGGACTCATGACTCCATCGATGCTCTGCACAGGGAAAGAAGGTAGGAGCCACATGTGGATATGTGAGAAGGTGGGAGCCACAT
>CABHPP010000226.1:14544-45960 GCA_902168425.1 Peromyscus attwateri | reverse complement strand
GAAGGAAGGAAGGAAGGAAGGAAGGAAGGAAGGAAGGAAGGAAGGAATTTTCAGCCATTGTGAGAAATCAAAATAAAAGTCCCAGGTGACCTGTAAGTGCAGGTGTAACTTTCCATTCCCTAGGTGGCCCACAGCCCCAGACTGCCTTCCCTCCACCCACCTTTCTGAGTCTTACACACACTAGGATTATCTGAGCCATTGAAGACATCTCACAACTCAGGAATCAGTCTAAGAAAATCCATCAACAGAACTAAAAACCCATAGTGTCTCTATGCAATAGAACAGCATTACACAACATTTCCAACGAGATCTAACTGTATGCACAAATTTCTTTGGGAAAAAAAAACCCACAATTTTTAGTAAAAAGAAGCAAATCACAGGATTATACTCATTTCTTTTTCTACGAGAATTTCATAATCACCCCCTATTCAGTTTTCCTGTCTACCCCCAAAAGAGCTATTGGCACTTTTCCAAGAGTACTGCCAAGCTTTGAAAGTAAAGTAGGAAAAAAAATATTTGGAGAAAATGAAATCATCACAAGGTCAAATTTTCCCACCCAAGAATATAGTTTAAGCCAGGTTTGGTGGCACACGCCTTTAATTCCAGCACTTGGGGGAAAGAGGCAGAGGATCTCTGTGAGTTCCAGGCCAGGCAGAGCTACAGAGTGAGACCCCACCTCAAAGAGTAGCAGCCATAGTAATAATAATAGTGATAATAATAATTTAGTTTATTTGTTCTTGGTTCTTACTGTGGTATCTTTCATGGTGGTTGAAGTTGGAGGTTTGGGGTACTGTGGTATCTTTCATGGTGGTTGAAGGTGGAGGTTTGGGATACTGTAGTTTGGTATTTCTTTTTGTTTTTTTAGATATGCCTTGAATTTCCTGCTAAGTTTATTCCTAAATATTTTTCTTTCTACTGGCTTTGTAAACATACTTGTCCCATTAGATCTCTGACCGATGGTCATTTCGATATATTTGTGATTTCCAAATGTTCACCGTGACCCAGAAGGCCATCTTGGTGAATTCTCTTGTTGCTGACCCTTGTCCCTCCAATGACGTCTTGTTTTCCAGATGCACAGTCCTACCACCCCAAAGCTGGTTTCAGTTTCCTCTTTACAAGGTTTGCACCTCTAATTTCCTCCTCTTACTTGGTTTCATCAACTGTTACGTCCAGCACAATATTAAATAATCATGTCGAAAGTGGGAACTCTTCTAACTTTAGGAAGAAATAGTTTGGAATTTCCCTATGACTTAGAATGCTGGGCTTTTGAGTTCAGCCAGATTTTTCTTCAGTCTTAAGGAAATGACTATCTACTCCTATGTTGCAGAGGCTCCCCTCGCCCGTTTTAATGGAATGCTATTTATATGTACTTTTTTTTTTTTGGTTGGCATATCACAGAATGGGTCTTGTGATGCCATTTTCATTCTCTGTCCTTGCCCATGTTCACCTCCCCGCATCCATGTTCATGCCTCCCCCTCCTCTGCTGGCTCCCTCTTCCTCCAAGCTGTCCTGTCTGAGTGTATTGATTTCATTCTGCTATTGTTGTGAGTGCCACAGTGCACATTTGGGGGTCAGGTCACAGTGTCTAGGAGTCAGTTCTCTCCTTCCAGGGTTTCTGGGATTGAATTCAGGTCATGAGGCTTGTTGGCAAGTGTTTTTTACCCACTCAGCCATCTCTCTAGTCCGGCTTTTGTTGAGGTTTTTTTTTTTTTAATCAATAATTTCTTTTCATAAATTAGGATTTTTTGATATGATGAATTACTTTATGTTTAATTTATTTCTTCCTTCCTTCCTTTTTTGAGACATGCTCTCATGTAACCCAGGTTGATGTCCAACTTGCTATAGAGGCTGGACTTGGACTCCTGGTCCTTCTGCCTCTATTTCCCAAGTGGTGTTGTGCTTACAACCATGAGCCGCCAAGCCCAGTTTAACTGGCTTCTTAGTGTTAAACCATCCTTGCACCCAAGAATAAATTCGACTTGGGTATGATTTATTACATATTAAATGTATCCAATATTATTGGCAATGTCTTATTTAGACATTTTTCATTGATGTTTGTATGAGAAGTTAGTCTGGCATTTCTTTTCAGGTTAAATATTTCCTAGGATTTGGTTCCACAACATTATTATTCAGTAAATACTTTGGATTTTCCCCTTTTTGTCGATGTTTAGCAGTAGGATAGCTAACATGGTGACATCAGAAATATTCACTGAAGCAGATAAACTTTTGTAAAACTTAGGCCTGGTCTCATGGCAAGTGACAGGGACTACTTATGTGTACCTCTGTATGTCTGCTATCTCTCCCTCCCTCCCTCTTCTTAGAAAGCCACCAGGGCAGGGGCTGGGAGATGGCTCGGTTAGTGTTTGCTTTATAAGTACAAGGACCTGTGTTTGATCCTCAGAACACATGAGCCTTTAATCCCAGTACTCAGGAGGCAGAGGCAAGTGATCTCTATGAGTTGGAGGCCAGCCAAGGCTACATAGTGGGGCTCTGTTTCAAAAAAAAAAACCTAAAAACCAACCAAACAAAAGCCAAGTGTGGTGATGCACACGCTTGTAATCTTGGACTGGGTAGATAAAGATAGGCAGAGTCCTGAGGCTCACTGTCCAGCCAGCCTAGTCTGTTTGGCAAGTTCCAGGCTAGTGAGAAAACTAAGTGGACAGAGCCTAAAGAAGAACACTCAAGCTTGTCCTCTGGCCCCCACAGGTGCATGCACACAGGTACACCTGCACACAGATGCGTATACACGTAAAAGAGAAAGGGCGAAAAGCCACCAGGCCGGTAATCTGGATGGTGTGCAATCACCTCCACAGCCGGGTTTCTAAACATTAGTCACACTCCATTGCCACCTTCTTAATATTTCCTAGCAGGGGATCAACTCCAGCATGAATTTCAGAGGAACAAACCTGATTCAGAGGAAAAAACAAATATTTTGTTCTCATTTTGGTGTGTGTGTGAGAGAGAGAGGGTGTGTGTGTACACACATGTTCATGGGTGTGCATGGAGGCAAGAGGATGACCTCAGGTGTCCCCATCAGACTCTGCGACAGGGTCTCTCACTGACGAGCTGTCTCTGCCTCCTCAGCGCTGGGATTACAGGAGCAGGCCACCATTCCCTGTTGTTTTCTGTTTGTTTGTTTTGTTTTTTAACATGGGTTCTGGGGATGGAACTCAGGTCTCCATGCTTGCAAGGTAAACATTTTACTGATGGAGCCAGTCATCCTTGGAGCCCCTTCATTCTTGTCTACTGAGTTCCAGCCTCAACTCCTTCCTCTGGCACTCTGAGGTCTCTTCCAGTACCCCACCTCCCCAACTCCACACAGCACCGAGGTGTTGCTTTCTGATTTTTCGGGTATCTTCTATCTTAGTAAATTATGGTCTAAAAGTGGTATCTATGCCATTTTTATTTAAGGGGAGATTTGTTGGGGTTTAATTTGTAGCTTTATGTATGGTTATTTTTGGTCTGTGGGTACTTAACAGGGAGATGGTCAGAGAAATTCTTACTGTACAGACCTCACTCTGTGTTTCATATAGAAGATATTTACATTGGATTTATATGCATCATATCTTGTGAACCATATTATTTGGACCATAATTTGTTCACATTTCTGTTTTATCCACTTACACTGTCAAAAGAGTAAAAGCAAACTCTCCTACTATTAGTCTATGTTACTCAGTTCTTTGTTGCTATGACAAAATACTTGAGGGAGGTCTACTTAAAGGAGAGAGGGGTTACTTTGGTTGTGGCTTTGGGCATTCCAAAGTCAGCTGGCTCCATCACCTTGGACCTGAGGCAGCACAGGGTGCATGGAGCAAAGGAAGCTGCTCTCCTCATGATGGCCAGGAAGCAGAGAGAAAAGAAGAGGCCAGAGATAAAAATATACAATTCAGAGTTACACCCTAGTGAACTGCTTCCTCCAACTGGGTCCCACCTTCGAAGAGCCCATCAAGCTATGAACTGATCATGATTGATGGGGTCAGAGGCCTCGAGATCAAATCACTGCTTAATGGCCCCACTCGTGAACAATGCTGCCCTGGGGACTAATCATTCAGTACATGAAGCCCTGGGGACATTCCAGATCCAACCCACCAGAGGTGTTCCTTCCTCTTAGCACTGCCCTTTAGTCCTGTTGTTTTTCTTGTGCATGCTAACTTATTGATACACATTAGAGTTCGCAACACTGCGTCTTCATAACAGCACGTCTTCAGTGCAGATTAGCACACACCACACATAGAACGTTAGTAGTGTGTGCACAAACACATGTCATTGGAATCAGAAATCTCTCGTCTCGTTTGATGACCTCTCTCCTAAGCTATCTGGCACTGAGACACCTGGTGACCTGGTGACTGCTTGCGCTAGTTTCCATGAAGTCCTCATGATCAGTTTTGTTAGACCTAATCAGACATATTGGTGGATCACAGTCCGTCCTATGGCAGCATGAGACTTGTTCATTAGCACTCAGTGGTCAATCACAGAGCCAGCCCAGGGCAGTGGGTGGAGCGATGCTCACTCCAAAAACCAAAACCAAAAAGCGATGGCCACTGGAAACTTGTGCACGAGATCAGATTTGGAGAAAGGTCTTTGCAGATGTCATTGAGGTTCTACAGGGGAGTTCATCCTGGGGGTGGGCCTACGACCAGTGTCATCAAAAGAGAGTGGGAGAAAGCAGTGTGGAGAAGGGAGAGAAGGGAGTGAGGCACACACAGGCCAAGGAAGGTTGAAGTTCCAGAAGACAGAAAACCTGAGGAACAGGTCTTTCCTTAGTCTCCAAGAGAACTTGACCCCATGCAGCCTTCCTCTTGGCTCTGTCTCCCAGAACTATGAAGGGACACACGTCTGTAGTGTGGATTCATCCAGGCTGTGGTCATTTATTACAGCAGTACAGAACACCCATGTACTCTGTCTGAATCCCGCCTCTGCCCTCTGCACAGTCCATGAAGTCCCGTGGGTGCAATGGCAGGGACTAGTCAGAAGAGCATGGCGGGCGTCCAGTCTCCGCAGGGTCACTAGACCAGCACAACGGGAACGCTGTCCTTGGTGGCACCACAGAGGACGGGCTGATCAAATCCGGGGTGGGAGCATCGACTCAAGGAACGACTTTCTACAGATCAAAAGAGTCCAGACTTGGAAGGTGGCTCAGCTTTGAGTGACTGCAGGGACCTGTCACAGGGGATGAGCAAGAACCACCAGCAGGTGCCGGCGCCATTTTGCCTGAGCGTGCGAGCCAGTGGGAGTGGAGCGCAGCGGCCGTTGTCGCCGTCGCCTTCCTTCTCCCCACACTCCAGACAGCGGGGTGACTAGGCCGTCGGCCCTCGAGCCGAGACTTGTCTCTTACTTAGTTCTCGGGAACTCCTGGCCAACATGAGTGATGTAGAGGAGAACAACTTCGAGGGCAGAGTTAATGTTTGTGAAGAAATTGAAGAGTTTTTTCCAAGAATGTGGAAGATAAATCAAGATAAAAGAAGGCTAATGAAAAGTATTAAAGATCAGAAAATTAAAATTGAATGGGGGAAAAAATTGAACAGAAGATTGGTCAGATAGAAGCACTTGAATATTTTTTAAGGCTATTTTGAATTGTTTGAATTGGGGAAGAATACACGAAGTATGAAAAATGAAAAACTCAACGAAGAATGAAGAGAAGTAGAAAGCAAGAGTGAAGTAGAATTAAAAGAATCTGGAAGAATGAATGGGTCCTAGGTTAAGTAAATGAGTCTCGCTCTCAGTCAAAATCTCCAACGGGAACTCCTGCTCGTGTAAAATCAGAGAGCAGGTCAGGATTTCGTAGTCCATCAAGAGTTTCCAAACATTCTGAATCCCATTCTCGATCAAGATCAAAATCCAGGTCAAGGTCAAGGAGGCATTCTCATAGACGCTACACTCGGTCCCGGTCCCACTCTCATAGAAGACGATCTCGAAGTAGATCCTATACGCCAGAGTATCGTCGACGAAGAAGCCGGAGTCACTCTCCAATGTCTAATCGCAGAAGACATACAGGCAGCAGGGCAAATCCAGATCCCAACACTTGCCTGGGTGTCTTTGGCCTCAGTTTGTACACAACAGAGAGAGATCTTCGTGAAGTATTCTCTCGATACGGACCATTGAGTGGTGTCAATGTAGTTTATGATCAGCGAACTGGAAGGTCACGTGGATTTGCTTTTGTGTATTTTGAGAGGATAGATGACTCTAAGGAGGCTATGGAAAGGGCAAATGGGATGGAGCTGGATGGTAGAAGAATTCGTGTGGATTATTCTATCACCAAGAGAGCACACACGCCTACACCAGGCATTTACATGGGCAGACCAACTCATAGTGGTGGTGGAGGTGGAGGAGGAGGCGGCGGCGGTGGAGGCGGCGGTGGTGGTAGACGACGGGATTCTTACTATGATAGAGGATATGATCGAGGCTATGACAGATATGAAGATTATGATTACCGGTACAGAAGAAGGTCACCTTCTCCTTATTACAGTCGATACAGGTCACGGTCAAGATCTCGTTCCTATAGCCCAAGACGCTATTAATGGAGTGGTTGTGGCCAAGGACTCCCCCCTCCCCCCCCTTTTTTTCCCCTTCCCCCTTTGATTCTGGATTTCCAAGCTTCCAATGCTTCCTAGTCCTAAAAACAAAACAAAAACCTGGTTTATTTCATCTATAGTGTGGCCAGTTGTGTTGCTGTTTTTCACTCTTCGTTATACTCTTAAAGGTGTAATTGTCATGTAAGTCCTTGAACATCTGAGGAAAAAGGAGCCCAGTGTTAGACTTTGGTTCTTCTCTGCCTTTACTATGAGGAAAGAAATGATCTTTTGAAAGCTTTTGTGACGGATATTGTAGTAGATGTCCTTTTATTAGAAATCTGCAGTCATAACAAACTGCTTTTTAACCTTCTTTGGGGAAAGATAAATAACACTTGAAGTAGATGAGTCATGTCAAGTTTGTCTGGAGTGGCATGGAACAGTCCATTAGTTGAGTGTAGAAAGTTTGAAGCTGTAGGAGAAAAATATGAAGAATGTAACTTTGAACCTAAAAAATTAAGTCACCTTTTAGGAATTAAAAGCTTGTAGATTCCCATAAAACTTGTTATATTTGAAGTTACATGTTAAACCTTATAAACTTAAAGTGATTTTTATGTTAAATTTACAGAAACTTAAGTATTCCCTTAATCACTGAAGGAAAACCTTTATTTATTACCTAGAACAATTGTATAACTTGCTGTTAGAAATTTTGGTATTGGTTGGTTATTGGTTTTGTGGGTTATTGTATTGGATAGGATCCTAAAATTCATGTGGGGAAGAGTAATTTCAAATAAAAGTTAATTTGAAAAAAAAAAAAAAAAAAAAAAAAAGAACCACCAGCAACGTGAATACAGAGAGGACGAGCCTGGGGTCAGAGGAACCCAACTTACAATTTTGTCACCACTGGGTAACATTTAATAAATGACTCAAGGCAGTGGCTCTCAACCCTCCTAATGCTGCGACCTTTTAATACAGTTCCTCATGTTGTGGTGAACCCCAACCATAAAATTATTTTCACTGTTACTTCATAACTGTAATTTTGCTACTGCTATGAATTTTGGAGACGGTAGTTTGTCGAAAGGGTCACGACCCACAGGTTGGGAAACACTATCTTAAGCGTTCTGGGCCTCAGGTGTCTCATCTATACTATGGGGGTGGGGGTGGCACAAAGGCTATCATCAGCATGACATGAGAATTGTAACCAAAACGGCATTTGCTGTGTGAATTCTTTATGTGAGTTTATTCATATCATGTCGCTCTCTAGATACATGGGGCTTGATATGGTTTTACGGCCTCCTCCTCCTCCTCCTCCTTTTCCTCCTCCTCCTTCCTCTCCTCTCTCCTCTCTCCTCTCTCTCTCTCTCTCTCTCTCTCTCTCTCTCTCTCTCTCTCTCCCCCTCTCTCTCTCTCCCCCCCCCAGGCTGGCCTAAATCCCTTAATATTGCAATCCTCCCATCTCAGAGTCCCAGTCACTGGGATTACAGGCATACACCACCATATCTGGCTTGTTGTGACAGTTTTCCAGTATCAGGGTAGAGTTTTCTCTGCCTGGAAATGGGTTAAATTTGAGAGCTCTGTAAATCTCATCCACAGGCGGACGTGGATGTGTGCGCTTCTGAGGAGTGGATCCACAGCTCTCTTCCAAGTCTTGAAGATGATACAGAGAAGCATAGAACATCTGTCATAGAGGGTACCACCTTCTGCGGCCTCCCGCTGGTGCTGGATTGAGGCGAGGCTTCCTCCACAGTGCATGGCCCCTGCAGCCTTCTGCCTTCTGCAAGGTTCCCCTCTCTGCCCTCCCTTGCCTGTTAGTAATGGGCAAAATTCAGTGGGGGAAGCAAGCAAGAGAGGTAAAAAGCAATTTGCAATTTTGATGCACAGGGGCAATTTCTACAGACAATTCTTGGTGCCCATAAACGCCCACCACCTCCGGCGGCTCCACCTGAAGCCCGCCAAGCATCATTTCCCATTCTTGTCTCTGAGATAATAAGTCAGAGAGAAGCTTCATATTTCAAATCAAAACTACTTTCCAACTAGTAGAAGAGTGGAAACTTTTCGGGCAAATTTCATATGCAATAACACAATTTCCTCCTGTTCCCACTTCTTTTTTCACCTAATACATGATAAATATTCAAGATCTCCTTGAGGAAGCACGGGTGCAGAGCTGGGAGGCGGAGCTTCAAGGATGCTGGGCGCAGGCGGCAGTGGGGCATGAGAGGTCCTTCTCCTTCAAGGCTTGTCTGCATGCAGGCTGGGCGACTAGCTGCCCAGCCGGCCTAGGGCTCCCAGGAGAACGAGCCACGGAAGCACTTAGGGGCTAATTGAAAGTTCTTACTATCTTAATGGCTATGAACCATGTTTCTTGGGAAGATGCCTTGCAGCAGTTCTTGGGATACAAGGTGAGACCCAGAGTAGAGATTGTCCGGATGATTAGGGATTTGGAAACTTCCTTTTTCAGGGTCAGAGGTCAGGGAACAAGGGATAAGGGTATACAAGGGAACACTCTTCCCAAAGGGGATCAGAGGGTTCTAGCAATGTGGTAGAAGGCTGCTGTTAAACCATACGGGCTCTGAGTTGGGAACAGGAAGGGCCCCTCCCACCGAGAGATAGCAATGACTACCTTCTCTCTAAAGGGGCACTTACCCTGTGCTCCCTGCCCTGTACCGAGTTAATACCAGCATCCTCACAACATCACTGTGAGATAGGAAGTATTTTAGTTGTCGTTTTAGAAAGAAGCCAAAGCACAGGAAGCATAATCACCTAAGATCATGGTGCTAACCAAGTACAGCCCAAGGTGGCACCCTGAGCCCTTCCTACGGCAAAGAGAAAAAGACCTTGGCGAAGGGAACCACCCCTGCTTCCTGGGAGCATGTGCTGTGGTGCACCACTTTAGAAAACTCAAAAAAAATGTATTTTATTTTTATTTATGAGTGTGGCCAGAAGAAGGTGTTAGATCCCCTGGATCTGGAGTCACAAGTAGTTGTGAGCTGCCCGTTGTGGGTGCAAGCAACTGAACTCTGGTCCTCTGCAAGAGCAGCAAGTGCTCTTAACTGCCAAGTCTTCTCTCCAGCCCCCTAAAACTAGGAGTGTCTAATAAGTCTGAACACACATTTAGGCTGCAGCCCATAGTAAGGGAGAAATGAATGCATATGTCCACAGAAAGTACACAGGGAGGCCACCAGAGCCCCAAGGAGAGAACCTCATGTGCCCATCATTCAGACTTGAAGAGCAGTACTTGGCCATCTGGACCCTGCCTGACAAGTGACAGACACACAGCTGCTTCCCACTGAACAGATGAACTGGACCGTTCCCACCCACTTTCCCTCCAGTTCCCACTGTTCTTCCCTAAAGAAAAAGAATAAAGAGAGTGTCTGCCCCTAATATCCAAAAGACCTCTTTCAGACACATGCTCAAGCTGCTACGGACAGTTTTGTCTTCTGAAGATAAGCAATAGTAATGGAAACTTTGTTTCTCAGTTTTATCACTTGCGCTTGGCTAGTTTGCTAATAGTCAGTGACATCCCAGGAACACTGAGCAGTTGCTTATATTACACTTGCATAACTAAAGAAACTCAGGCTGAGGAGATGGCTCCCTGGATAAAGCCCTAGTCCCACAAGCCTGAGTTCAGATCCCACGGAAAGCTGGATTCAGTAGCGTGTGTCTGTCCTCCAGTGTTCCTACAGCAGACAGGAGAATCCTTGGAAATCTGAAAGCCAGAGAGGGTGTTGTATAGGATGGTGAACAATAAGAGACCCTATACCAAAAAGGTGGAAGGTGAGGACTGATACCCACGGTTGTCATCTACCTGCCAATGTATATACTCAGGTACCCACATGCAAACACAGGAACACACACACTCATACACACATGTTGAATTAGTTACTTTCCTGTTGCTGTGTTAAAACGCCATGATCAAAGCAGCTTATAGAAGAGTTTCTTTGGGCTTCCGGTTCCTAGGTGGCTAAAGTCCGTGACGTCAGAGGAGCACGGCAACAAGTGGTAGACGTGGTGGCTGCAGCAGACGCTGGGGGTTCACACCTTCAACTACAGCAGAAAGCAGAGAGCAAACGACTCAAGCCTTCAAACTCTTAAAGCCCATCCCCAGTGACATACTTCCTTCAGCAAAGCCATGCCTCCTAAATCTACTTAAACAGCACCACCAACTAGGCACTAAATATTTAAATGTTGAGACTATGGGGGCTATCTCATTCAAACCAACACACACACACACACACAAAATGAAAGAACTCATTATATATAATATATAACATATATAATGATATTATATATAATATATTATGCATATAGATATAATAAACGTATATGTAATATATGAGGATATAATATATTATATATATATGTATATGTGTATATATATATATATAGAGAGAGAGAGACAGACAGACAGACAGACAGAGAAAAGAACCTCAAAAAGTAAGAAATACTTTTCCAGTGATTTCTATCTGTAGCTGTGGGATGATCTGTATGTCAAATTGCTCTGATTGGTCAATAAATAAAACCTGATTGGCCAGTGTCCAGGCAGGAAGTATAGGCGGGACTAACAGAGAGGAGAATTAAGAGAACAGGAAGCTGAGTGAGGGAGACACTGCCAGCCACCACCATGACAAGCAGCATGTGAAGACGCTGGTAAGCCACGAGCCACGTGGCAAGGTATAGATTTATAAAAATGGGTTAATTTAAGATATAAGAACAGTTAGCAAGAAGCCTGCCATGGCCATACAGTTTGTAAGCAATGTAAGTCTCTGTGTTTACTTGGTTGGGTCTGAGCGTCTGTGGGACTGGCCGGTGACAGAGATTTGTTCTGACTGTGGGCCAGGCAGGAAAACTCTAGCTACAGTAGCATGAATCTTAAAAGTTCTTATTAATAAAAACAAACCCGGGAGCCAGGTATTGGGGTGAATGGCTGGAAGATCAGAGAAGCAGAACAAGCCACAGCTACCTCACCTTGCCAGTTCCTCAGCTGATCCTGTTTCCTCAGACTTGAAGCTTCTGAGTTCTCATCCAAATGGGTCTCAGCTGAACTGCTGCTCAAAAGCCTAAGAGCTTAACTAGCTCTAGTTCCTGGTCCTCACGCCTTACATACCTTTCTGCTTCCTGCTATCACTTCCTGGGATTAAAGGCTCTTGTTACCACGCCTGGCTGTTTCCAGTGTGGCCTTGAACTCACAGAGATCCAGGTGGATCTCTGCCTCTGGAATGCTAGGATTAAAGGCGTGTGTGCCACCATTTTCTGGCCTCTATATCTAGTGGCTGTTCTGTTCTCTGACCCCAGATAAGTTTATTAGGTTGCACAATATTTTGGGGAACACAATATCACCACATCTATCTTTAACCCAGAGACTGGTAAGAACTCCAGCCCACTGCAGCAGCTTGTAGCAAATGCAGAGGCCCTACACTGTTTTGTTCTGCCTTGCCAGCCACCCTTCCTCAGGTACATTGTTTATTTACATAATCAGGATTGTACCGCATGACAACACACAGTTCTATAGCTTGGTTTCCACATTAACATTAGGGTGTGTTTCCTCATGTCTTTAAAAATTCCTAGAAAATAAAATTATTAATGGCTGTGGGGTTTTATATAAAGGAGCCACAGTTCATCTACGCACCCCCTTACTATAGAAGATTTAGATCATCTCCTTTAAAAATGTTTTCAGTGCTAAATAATTAACATTATGGATTTTTTTTTTTTGCCTGAATTTCTGAGTGTTTCCTAGCTATGGAATCCTAGCTCTGAAGTACACGGGTGCTTATTTGGTGTTTAAGAAGGGGGAGAGCTTTGGGTTTGGGAAGAAGAGAGCTGAACAGTGTCAGTTTATACCCCCAACAAAGGCGAGTAAGCGGCTGTGCCGCACCCTGTCAAGCATGGCGCATCTCCACCTCTAAACTCTTTGCTGACTTGGTAGATAAACGTGCTGTTTTGTCTTAATTTCGGTTTATTTGGTTGCTAGTGAAGTAAAAATCTCTTTTCACATCTCTATCAGCGATGTGTGTCTCGTCTTCTGTGAAATCTGTGATTTCCCCCTTTGGTAATTGAAGCATTAGTGTTTATCTTGTGACTTGTCGGAGTTTTGCATCTCTGGGAGTTTCCTTTTGGGCTGGGGGGTCTTTGTCCTTTGGTTGGGTTGATGTCGATTCTAGAAGTGTTTAACCCTTTGAGTTGCAGACGTAGATGTGCTTGTGTTGGGTGGAAACACCTTCCAACGGGGTTAGAAACGGGAGTGTCAGGCACCAGTGTGTCCATCACTTCCATTGCTGCCCAACAGAGCCACGAGGGATGCGCCATTGCTCCAGATCTGTTATTTTTATCACGTAAAACTTTCAAACACACAGAAGGAAATAAAAACTCTGAGTCTGAGATTTGCTTCAAGATAATGGAGGAGGTGGGGACAGAGAGCACACGTGCTGTGACAGTGTCGGGAGCGGGTGGCAGTTATGGCTGGGGATGGGCTTCCAGGCTCTCTCTACTTTTGTAAGATGATGAAGGCCAGTTAACACTTCAGAGAACCAAAAGGGGCAGCTACTTTCTGGTCTCTTCTCTGTTACAGACACTCTCTCACACCCTTGAATCATCTCATTGGAGCCCACACACTCTCAGAGAACAAGAAACCATCAGTCCCATTGTACAGCTGAGGCCACTGAGATCTTAACCCACGAACTGTTCCAGGTCACATGGCGGACAAATACAGGACCAGGAGGTGAAATCAGATCAGCCCAACCCACGGCTTGTGTTTATTCCACTGCCAGACAGCTTGGAGTCAGCAGTGGACAGAAGAAAGGGGGGGGGGCGTGCTTAGCCACACGCCCACAAGAAATCTCAGATTAGAATTAATGTGGTTTGTAAAAATAAGAAATGAAATACGTTTTGTTTGGCTGAATTTATGGACCAATATCGAGGCTTATTCTCACTCATTTCCTCAGGCAGTATCCCAGCAATCCTTTTGATCATCCACAGTGTCTACATTGACTGGAAGTTAAGAATGAAGCTGGCACAGGAGCCCATTCCTGGAATGCAGTGGAGGGCTATGCAGTAAGCTCTGGCATGACTCTGTATCAACAAGAATGAGAGAAAGAAGGGGGGAAGGGGAGGGGAAAGGTAAGAGAAAGAGGAAAGAAAGAATAGTAGCAGACCAATTAGAAAAAGCCAATACAAACAATACCATCAGGGTCACCTGACCAATAAACGAACGGCCTTTTGGATGTTTTAGAAATCTGACTGAGAGTTTTCTTGTTAGCATTACAGTGTATCAGTCAGCTATTGTTGTGATAATACTTTATAACAAGCATCCCTGAAATGACAGTGCCTGCAAGATTCACTTGTAGCTTCCGCCCATGTCTTAGTGTTTCCAGGTCATTTTCTGACCTCCTCCAACATGGGTTCTCATTCTTTTATCTTCTCAAACACAGAAGTTTGTCTGCACTCTGGAACCTTACCTCACAGGCGCCTCTGTGTTCTGATAATTCCAAAAGCATTTTCAAGACACCAAAGCACTATGCGACAGTGTAACACACTCCTCAGCAGTTCAGGGAGGCTGAGGACACACTTCCTACACCTCTCTCTCTGTCTCACCCAGAAACTGTTGGAACCTGAAAAAGTGGGAGAGTTAAGATGGTGTCTCAGTTAGGGTTTCTACTGTTGCAAAGAGACACCATGGCCACAGCAGCTCTTATAAAGGAAAACATTTCATTGGGGTGGCTTACAGTTTCAGAGGCCCAGTCCATTATCATCATGGCAGGAAGCATGGCAGCATGTAGGTGGACATGGTGTTAGAGAGGTAGATGAGAGTTCTACATCTTGATCCGCAAGCAACAAGAAGTGAACTGTGTCCCACTGCAGGCGTAGCTTGAGCATATGAGACCTCAAAGCCCACGCCCACGGTGACACACTTCCTCCAACAAGGCCACACCTCCTAATGGTGCCACTCCCTATAGGCCAAGCATTCAAACACTTGTGTCTATGGAGGCCATACCTACTCAAACCACCATAGATGGTAAGAACCTTGAATCAGTTCTGATATATATATATAGATAGATATATATAGATAGATAGATATAGATATATGTATATATATACGCTGCCATATATATACCATATGCTGATATATACGTGTGTGTGTGTGTGTGTGTGTAGTTCATACACATTAAGGTTTTGTATGGAGGTCAGACAACTTGGGGGAGTCGGTTCTCTCCTTCCATGTAGGTTCCTGGGATCAAACTCAGGTCATCAGGCTTGGCAGCAGGTACCTTTCTTTATCCATTGAGGCGTCTCACCAGCCCAGAATATCTTTCAAAAACATCATTCCCAGCGGGGGGACCTTCTTAATTACCACAAACCACTTCTGATAGTGTATTACAGACCTGCCACCAAGAACAGTGGAATTACACAGCAAAGGGGAAGCTCTCTCCAGGGCATCTGCTGGTACACAGTCTACTTTCTGCCTAGCACAGGTGAGATCCTACTCTCACGGGACCACATTCCAGCCAGGTGAGTGGGGGAACCAGTTGACAAGGGGGTATGTTTTTCAAGGCTGTCTGAATATGGTAAGGGTAGTACATTTGATGGCAGTGAAGCCCGGAAGTGGAATGAACATCAGGTTAGGCCCTTGCAGGAGGCTGACTGGACTGAGTCTTGTGTAGGAAGGAGTCAACCTCACACATCTGGAAGATCATTCCAGGCAGAGGGACCCACTGGAACAGGAGAAGAACAAAGGCCACCTGGCTGGAGAGCATTGAACAAGGGACATAGGAGAGGGATGGGACAACAGCATGACGACACACTTGGAAGTCCCACTTAGCTGTCTTTACCCTGGAGGAAGGTTGAGGTTTTACTCTGAGGTTAGTAGAATACCTTGGGTTGGTTCTATGAGAGAATAACATGGGATGGGACGGCTCTGACTGGCCCAGTGACCAATCACCAGGAAGAATAGCCAGGGGCATCTGGTTGATTGGATATGAAACATCCCCTTCCCATTTCCACAGCTCTCCCTGCAGATCATCCCTTCAGGGACAAAGAAGGAACTAACTGCACAGAAATGGAGGATCCCTGTGGTCTAGAGAAAAACTCACGGCTGCACTTCCTGCAGGGGCTTCTGGGTTCTGTGTGAGATGGAAGTCACTATGATTTTTCTTCTTGTGTCTTCACAGGCGCTATCAGCACACACCATCAGCTGTCACCTTGAACTCTAGGCACTGGAGCTGGGCACACAGGAGGAGTGGGGTACGGGGGGTGGGGGAGAACCATCACCAGCCCACAGTGTAATGCTGGGCCTCAGCTGGTGTTTCTCAGGGCCTGTGGTTCTCTGTGCTTCACTACTCCTCAGAGCTCCCACAGAGGACCAGGACAGCATAGTTCATCCCCAATTTTCAGGTGCAGCTTGAGCTCAGGGTCACAAAGACCCAAAGGCTAAGTGCCACACATCCAGCTCTGAACCTTTCTTGGTTCCTGTAGCAACAAGGAACAAGCCCAGAAGAGGCCACCATGAGCCAGCCACCCTGCTAAGGGGCAGCACATAGCAATAGATTTTATCCTCCTGGAAGTCCTTCGAGGCCCATGCATAGACACACAGGAAATTACTTACTCAAGGCCACTCAGAGCTAGAGAGGGGCAAGCCCACATCTTGATCTGTTTTTATCACTGTGTCACACTGCAGCTAACGGTCCGTTGGGAAAGGGAGGGAAGACAGGGACGGAGACAGGAGCTGTGTGAGCAGTGTGCTGCTGTGTATCTGTCTCTAAGGCTGTGTGCAGGTGTGAGCAGGGGAGTGCATCAGTGTGCATGTACACACTTGAACGTGTGTGCACAAGAGCCTCTGCCCCTGCAGGAGGGTTTCCCCGTGTGCTGACACCCCTGCTTTCTGTGCACATAGGCACACATCCACATCCAGGTGTGGTCTGGGGGATGTGCCCAGGTGTTCGAGCCCCGGTGACCATGTGTACAAATGGGTTTGTCCAGCTGGTCACTAGTGTGTATGTGTATGGGGGGGATGGTTAGTGTATGCTATTATTTGTAACTCAGTTTTGAGAATAGGTACACCCCCTTAAGAATGGCTATGATCAGTTTGGTCTGGCTCTACTCCAGCCAGGGCTCCACAGAAAAGAGCCAGGGAGCCCCACTATTAGAAAAGTCTCTTTGCAGAGAGTTCCAAATTCTTCCCCACCTGTCACCATAGACTGCAGAATCATGGGGTGAACTCAAGCCTCAGTTCTTTTCCCTTTTGCTTTGGGTCGTTCATAGGTTCGTGTATAGCGCCTTAGCAAGACACCGAGTGCAACCTTCTGCAGCCCACAGGTGGCCTGGTGCTGGAGGACGAGAAAAGAGCACTTCCAGATGAGCAGGTGCCAGGGCCGGCTGGCTTCTATCTTGCCTCAGCCCCGGCCCTGCCCAGACTGAACTCACATTTCAGGAGCCAACGGTACAAAAGATACTGAGGCAGGAGCTTCATAGCGGGGAGACAGGAGAGGGAAGAGAGGACAATGGTGGCCTTGGCTGGCATGCTGTTTCAGAGGACCTTGGTTTATATGCCACTCCTGAGTTACGAATCTCTTTATATATGAAACTCTGAAATATACTGACCTTTGAAGAGACATATGGTTCAACCAGATAGTGACTCAGTGTCACTTGTACAGTTCCAGGGACGGGCAACAGCACTGGCTCCTGTAGCTACTATGATGATTCATGGTCACTGTCAACTTGGTGGGATCTGGGCTCACCTAAGAGATGGGTCTCTGGGCAAGTCTGAGGAGCATTATCTTAATTACATTCATTGCTGCGGGAAGACTCATCTTAACCATAGGCCAGACTATTCCTCAAATAGGGGCATCCTGAACTGTGTAAGTCGGGAACATGTGCCAGGCAGCAGCACGCATGCCGTCCTCCCTCTCTGCTTCTTAATTGTGGATGCGATGTGACCAGCTGTCTCCGGCTCCTCCTGCTTTGACTTCCCTGCTATGATGGACTGTAGCTTGAACTGTGAGATGAAATAAGCCCTTTCTCCCTTGAGTGGTCAGGGTATTTTATCACAGTGACAGGAACAGAAACTAATACAGGCACCTGCTAGGAAGTCAGGTTAGTCAGCATTTCCTGAGCCACTGTGTGCCCAGCACCTACACAGACCAGCATCCCCCTCGACCCCAGCACAACCTGCAGAAGTAGGGACGGTTTCCCTTTAACCGAGCCCCTCATTTCCTTTTACAGCTCCTCAAATTCTGAGACACAAAGTTTAATCACCAAGATACTGAGGAAGCTAGAAAGAGAAGGAAAGAAATCTCTGGATGCTTTCTTGGCATATGACAAAGTCTGGATGGGAAGCTGGGGCTTTCCTGCCCAGGACATCCCCGACTGTCAGCCAGAAACAGTGTCAAGTTCTCCAACAATGCCAGTAAGAAGGGTATGTGTTATAACTCCACCTGTATCTCTGGCTAAAATATTGGTGGTGGGAGATCGGGAGAAACAAAGGCAAAAGCAGAAGGCCCATGGGGAGAGAGATTCAGAGACAGGAAGCGATAGAAATAAAGATGAAGAGAGATGCACACAGAGCAGAAAGAGATGGAGAAATAAACACAGAGGCAGAGAGTGAGTCATAGCAGCAGTCTCAGAGACAAAGGTGTGAGCTGCAGAGAGGACCATTAAGGGTGCTCCTAGAGATGGGGAGAGATGTTCACTGGAGTGGGGTTCGCCACAGAAGGAAGTGGAACAGAGACCTGGAAAGCCAGGCATGTCAGGGATGATCAGGGAGCACTCATGCTTCCTACCTTTCTGCTTAACTCGAAAAGGAGGAGGGGGAGGAGAGGAAGGGGTAGAAAAGCAGGGAGGACGGTGGGAGGGAGGAAAGGAGGAAGAAAGGAAGGAGCAAGGGAAGGACTGAGGGAAAGGTGGGAGAGAAAAGAGGCGAAGGGAGGGATGGAGAGAGGGAAAAATGGGAAGGCTGGATGTCACGTGCAAGGAAGCTGCTTATGCAGTTAACTACTGGTGAGCATAAAAGTCAAATTCTGAAGGTAAGCCATTATGGAAGGGAGTTGTAATCACATCAAAGACCCAGGTGCAATTCCTTTTGGGGTCTTTAGTGCGCCACCTGGTTTCCATGCCCTATGCCCCTCTGCCATCTTGTTCCTGGGCTTTCCTTGTGACCTGCTGTAACCAGTAGCAAATGGCAGATGTGATATTATGCCGGTTCCAAGCCTAAGCCTTACAGACTCAGCAGTTCCCATGTGCCTGTGATCTGGGGGGACACGTGAATGCATTGAGGTCACATGTCCTTACTGTTGGAAGGATGCCCCAGGGAACCACCAGGAGAGACCACTTAAAGGGCAAGGCACTCCACCAAAAGGGAGAACCAAGGCCCCAGACGCCAGACCCAACTCAAGCTATGGCACAGCTTTCTGCAGAAACCTCCCAGAGCAGAGCTGAGCTCTGAGCTTACCCACCAAGCCCTGCCCTAACTGCAGAATCCTGAGAAAATAACAAAACAGTCATTTCCTTACATGTATATATTTGTTTTATTGGGGTGGTCTGTGGGTGCCATGGCGCATGTGTGGAACCCAGAGGCCAGCTAGAGGCAGTTGGTCCTCTCCTTCCACCATGTGGGTTCCAGGAATTGATCTCACCTTATCAGGCTTGGCAGCAAGCACCTTTGCCCACTGAGTCATCTCACTGGTCCCCCCAATGGTCGTAAGTCATGAAAACTTGGGGTAGTTTGTTACGCAGTAGTGAGTAGCTGAAACAGTGTGGTAATATGGGGATGGTCATAGACCCAGGGGACTCCATTGTTTTCCTTTGGCTGATGGACTATGAAGAAAGCTCAGAGAATCTCCCTCCCTCCTCCCTCCCTTCCTCCACCCCAGTCTCAAATGGTGGCCAGCTCCTCAATGAGAAACCAGCAGCACTCCACTAACGACAACCAGGAGCACACTCGCCCACCTGCTTGCCTGTTGGAATATGGTGGGGGCATTGCATGCCCACTGTGACTGAGCGATGGTGGGTAAAGAGGAGTCACAGTGATGGCTTTATTATCACTTCCACGTGCTAGTCCCTCCCACTCCACAGCTGAGAAGACCAAGGCAGCAATGCGAAAAGACGCCGTAAGGCCTCACGGCCCAGATTTGAGCCTAGAGTCCACTTTAGAACTCTTAGCGTTCAGCCGGGCATGGTGGAGTGTGCCTGTGATCCCAGCACCAAGGCAGGCAGGTGTGGGAGCATCATGAGTGTGAGACCAGTCTGGGCTACACAGTGAGACCCTGTGGCAAAAATAAATAAATACATAAAAAAAATAAAAATAAAACAATAGCAAACCAAACAAACAATACCTATTAGGGTCCAATTAAATCAAGTGGAATGAAGAAGCCCCTGTCCAGAACCCCACATTTAGAATCTCTCCTCCACATCCCAAAGCCCGAGTCTTCATTCATCAGACCTTGTCGTCGGGGAGCCGGTGGGGGAGGACAGGCAGATGCTCACCCTCTCTGAGTGAGCTTTCTCCTCCTCAGTCCACTTACCCAGGCCAGGCCAGCAGGCCTCCTGCCCACTCTGGCCCCCTGCAGTTGCCAGGCAAGGCAGCAGCTTGCACTCCAGCCCTGTTTCCAGCCCCCGGGGGAATCACTTGACTCTGAAATTGGTTCCGGGAATACTTTTGCTCCCATCATTATCCTGTCTTCCTTGACACCCCCTCCCCCAGCACTTTTTTTTTTTATACTAAACTTTCTCTGAATTCACCTGATTTTTTCCCATCTCCTTTACATTCTTTATGGCAATGGAGAAATAATCACCGCCTCTCCGGCAGGGTGATGGGAGTGTGCAGTATTAACTGTAAATCAGGCAGAAATTGGTGGAAGGGGAAGGGTTTGATGAGGTGCAGAGACATTATATCATTTTAAAGCACTTTCCTGGTCTCCAGTAATCCCCATGTAAATGAAAAGGAGGCGGCTTGCCTCTCTCTCAGAAGCTGCCTTGAGGGATGCAGGGAAAATACTCCTGGAAGGCAGAGGAAGATGGGCTGAGGCTGGGCTGGGGCCTGGGCAGGGAGGCAGGGAGGCAGGGAGGCCCCAGGTTGGACCCCAGCCCCTCCCACCAGGATTTGCCACACACCTCAGACGTGAATCCTTCTGGCTGTGCTGGGACGTCTTAGAAGATGAGGACCCAAGCTATGGAGGGGCGTGGGGAAGGCAGCAGCGCTCACCAACAGAGGGCAGAGCAGCCTCAAACCATGCAGGCTCTAAAGCCCAGGGCTGTCTGCATGAGCAGTTCTGCCCTTTAGTGGGCCCATTGTCCTAAGGACCAGAGGGCATTACAGAACACGGAGGCAGGGGTGCAGGGCAGGATGCTGAGACCCTGTGATTCGTGGGACACTCCACCTAACAAAGAACCGCCTCTCCTAAGTGCAGCGGGCTCCCCCTCCATACAGCCCCTGACAAAGACCCTGATCCTCCTGAAGAGTGACCATCTGTCTAGCCCAGTACCGCAGGGGCCATTTCCAGAGGAAGAGAGTGGCTGTCTGCCATTCTCTCCCCGGCCTCCTGGGTCCCTTTGAACTTAAGTCAATTTGTTCCCAGCTGACTGACAGCTGACGTCACTGAATTCAGCTACTTGATTTCATCAACTCTAAGATGTCCTAGGTTATGAGGGGGAAGTGCTGTGACCTAATGCTTTCTGGTCACTTAGTTTTTTTTTTCTTTTTTTTTTTTTAAACTTTATTGACTCATTGAAAGTGTTCTTTAATGCTTATTTGATCATTTTATGTCGTGGAATACTATGTGTGATGAATTAGCCAAAGAATTCCTCACTTTTCTATTCAGGGTTCAACTCTTCTATGTCACTTAGCCCCCTAGACTCCTCGGTGTCCACGTGTTCCCATGCAGGACCCCGTGAAACACCGACAGAGCAGATGCGGCTGCGAAGAGAGGGCTCCACCAGCATCTTCGGAGGCTCCTTCCAAACTCCGGGGAGTATTCTCTGTGTGTGGTGGTGGCTCTTCCTTAAGGCACTGCCTTAGTTAGTCACTTCGTTACTATGGCTGTGATAAAAAAAAAAAAAACACCATGACCAAAAGCAAGTTAGAGAGGAAAGGGTTTATTTGGTTTACACTTCCACATTTTAGAAGGGAGTCAGGACAGGAAATCAAACAGGGCAGGAACCTGGAGGCAGGAGCTGATGCAGAGGCCATAGAGGAGTGCTGTTTACTGGCTTGCTCATCATGGCTTGCTCAGGCTGCTCTCTAACAGAACCCAGGACCATCAGGCCAGGGATGGTACCACCCACAATGGGCTGGGCCCGCCCTGGTTGATAACTAATTAAGAAAATGCCTTACAGCTTGCTCTTACGGAGGCATTTTCTCAACTGAGGTCCCCTCCTTTCAGATGGCTCCAGCTTGAATCAAGTTGACATAAAACCAGCCAGCACAGGCATCAGCAGGCAGTTTGCAGACAGTCAACAGGACTGATTTCCTCACCCAAATGGCCATAGAATATTATATTGATAAACCACAGAGGGGCTGGCTGCAGTGTGTGGTCAGGCATTCCAGGACAGCTATGTCAGACAAAGCCTCGGCCATTGGGGCCTTACCATCCCTGTCTGTGAGCGGCAATTACAGGACACCAAGTATAGAACCTAGAATCTGGGAACCATAGTACAGCCTGGGAGGTGGCTCAGGGGGCAAAGGCGCTTGCTGCCTAAACCTGACAACCTGAGTTCGAACCCTGGAACCCACATAAAAGGCCGGACGTGGTGGTATGCATCTATAGTCCCAGCATTCCGACTATGAGATGGGAGGCAGAGACAAGAGAATCACTCAGAAGCTGTTGGAGCAGCTCGCCTGGAGCACATAGTACAGCAAGAGCAACAGCAGGAGAGACCTCGCCTCAACAAGATGGAAGGCAAGAACAGACTCCCAAACATTGTCCTCTGATGACCCTGCACATCCCATGGCAGGAATGCACACACATGCGTGCACGCACACACACACACACACACACACACACACACACACACACACACACAAAGAGAGAGAGAGAGAGAGAGAGAGAGAGAGAGAGAGAGAGAGAGAGAACTGGAGAATTAGTTGATGGGCACGAGCATATGCCCAGAGTCCTGAACTGCCTGCCCCAGAGTGGTGCCCGAGACATGCCTGTGTTGTAGATTCGACAAGTTTGTAAGCAAAAACTCAGGATAGACTCACAGGTAAGTCTGAATGTCAGATCAAAATCAAATGATTTTTAGGAGACGTATGTTCCGAGTGCCTCATGGAACTACTTTTATGAAAGAAAGGACAGAAGAAGAAAGGCAGGGATGAATTAACCAGTGGTTCTGCATTCCATAAGCCTCTCTACTGTGGGCTCCAAGGCAAAGTTAGTATGCACAGCGGCCAACATGTCTGACCCAGGCTTAGGTGTCTCTGTGGCTATGGATGCCCATCATCTCTCCCAGTGTGGGAATGAGCTCAGAGCACAGGTGATGTTGGCCTAAGGTACCCTGGTTTGATATTTACGACCAACCAGAACGATCATCAGTTTGGTTCACTGATTTATTGCACAGTGATGTGGTTGGGAGAGCAGGCAGGAATCTGACCAGGCCCAGGCTCTTGAGGTCACAGCCCCTTACCCTACTTATGGGTCAGGGACTTCCAACAGAGATACCCAATCCCGAAGCAATGGCTGCTTGGAGTTCCTGGGAGCTCAGGAAGGCAACCTGGTCCAGTGGACAGGGGTTTCCAGGCAGAAGGAATCTGCAAAGCAGCAGAAATGGGAAGACACTAGAAGAATTCTAGGAAGAGAGAAGTCCAGCATGCAGGGCCATGAGATGCTCTGGGGGGAAGTGTAGAAGGAGCAGAAGGAGCAGGGTGGACTCCTGTCTCTGGGGCTTCCTACCGATGTGACCTCGGGCAGTCACCTGCCGTTCTCAGTCTCAGTTTCTTGGACATCAAACAGCTGAGTGCTTAGCCTCTGAACTCCCAGGACACTACGCTGTACTGTTTAAAACCAGTTTGGATTGTGCATGTTTGACATATACCTCTAATCCCAGCACTTCGGAAGCTGAGGCAGGAGGATTGAGTTCAAGGCCAGCCTGTAATGCATAGTGAGACTCTGTAGCCTCAAAACAAAAACCAGCAAACAAAACCAGTTCTGAAGGCATAAAGATTAACAAAGGACTTTTGAGCATGATATGTAGACAATCAGATATGCGTTTAATATTAACAATAGCAACAGCTGGTAGAGGTACACGCTAAGTACTTGAACTTATTAAACTAATGTTAAGGGGCTGGGGAGATAGCATGGGGATCTGAGTTGGATCCCCAGAGCCCATGTAAAAAATGCTAGGCATGTGGTACACACTTGTAATCCCAGCACTCAAGAGGCAGAGAGAGTGGGATCTCTGGGGTTCACGGGGTGGCTAGTCTAGCTCACTTGGCGAGTTCTAAGCTAGTGAGAGACCAGGTTCAAAAAAAAAAAAAAATAGATGACGTAGAAGGAACACCTGAGATTGTCCTCTAGCCTCCACACACACATATTTATATACCCACGAAAGCCATGGTGGTGGAGCCTGGACAGGTGTTTAGACCCAGTTGCCATGAATCCCTGTGTCACTGGCACTCCTGGATCCAGTGCTGGAGAGATGCCCATGCCTGGCACATATCCCTGGGCCAAGGCTTGTCCCTGAGCACAGAAAACCCAGCTAGAATCAAAATTCCACAGGCATCCCAATCCTTGCACATAATATTTTAAATGACAAACCAGGCAATTGGGAAGCCCCTAACCCAAATCCAAGCCATATGCAAACAGGCTGTGGTCAACATCCACGCAGGGTCAGCTGGTCTCAGTTCAGGGAGCCAAGTCTCTCTAGGAGGGTCTCTGAACTGGGGTCCCCAGGGAAGGCAGCCTAAGGGACTAGAGGCAGGCGTCTGATTTCTCTGCCAAGTGCCTGCAATTACAGCCGTTCTCCCTGCACTGCAGACTCCCAGGGAGGAGTCATCTGTCGCCCGCTCGCTTAAACTGATTAGGAATCTCTTTCTTCATTCCTGAGTCTTCCCCATGTCTCAGCAGTGTGTAGAGTTGCTGCCCAGGCTTCCAAGTCAACGTGCCTCTTAACCATTCCAAAACCATCCTGGATGCCCTTGGCATTCTGGGGTCTTCACTTCTGCCTGGCTCCCTCTTGACAGATTTCACTGTGTCCCACCCAAGTAGTAGCTGTGTCCACTCGGGGCCCCCATGGGGTAGTTCTGAAAACACAGTTCTGGCTAGTTTCTCCAGCCTCATTCTGGAATTAGGTTGGCCTAAGAAGTGCAGGAAGGTGGTCCATAGAGCAGACAGTGGCTGGCCTGCTGTGAGATGCTACCCTCAACCCATGCTTTACTTGCTATGTGATCGTTTCTCTATTGAGTTCAGCTTCAGGACACCCAAGGGTACTCATCCACATCCCTTTCCTAGAATTCCTCAAACACTCCCTCCTCCTCCTCTCCTCTTCCTCCTTTTCCTTTCTGTCTGTTCTCTCTGTCTCTCTCTGTGTCTCTGTGTCTCATTCTGTTTCTCTGCCTCTGTCTCTTTCTCTTTTTCTCTCTCCATAACACATATTCATTCTCAAACTCTTGACTCCATGAGTCCACCTAGTCTGGCTGATCTAGAGTGCACTCACATGGGCCATGCTGTCCCAGGCTTAAGGCTTAGCTCAGGTTTCCTCCCTAGCTCATTCTGGGTTTCTGGCTAAAAGCACATGACTTCCAGGAGCATGCCTCTTGCCTGGCAGCCTCGCTGTTCATTTAGGGTGAAAAGAAAAACTAGCTACTGCACCCATAGCCAGTCTTGGGTGCAGAAAAGGTAAGTTGAGAGAGGGGAGCATCTTTGGGTCTCAGTCTCCAAACTGAGACTTGGTTACTATAGTTCATGTTCCATGACCAAAGCAAGTTATCTGACCCAGTTTATCCTCAGTGGGACAGAGAACTAGACACCATCACCATCCATGATAGCTGCAGGAACTATAGAAGCACAAGAAAAGGGCCTAAATGGGTGACACCAATCCAGGGAGGCAGTGGGGAGTCAGAACAGCAGGTCTCTTTGGAACACCCTGTTATTACGACTTGCATCAGAGTAGCCTTGTACACATGAATTGAGGCTCCACGCTGAGGCTGGACTCCAGGGATGTCAGTGCGTAGACGTTTCCAATGCTGTCTGAGAAAAGAGATGCGAGACACACTCCTTCCAGAGGACACATGTATAACTCATTGTGACCCCACGACTTCCCTGAAATTGCTAACACGACCACCCTGGGAGAAAACAGAACAAATTGGACATCAGGATTTGAAGACCGGAGTGACAAGTTCACTCTCCAGGGACTTGAACTTGTCTTAAAGGGCCCAGTGTCAGGCAAAGAAAGACCTTCTGCCTCCCACTTCAGTGCTGTGACCAACTTGGTGGCCTCATGACCTTGTGGCCTCTCCTCCCTCAGTTACCTAATCCCAGCTCCTTACTCCCAACACTGACCTTGACATTGCCTCTGCTCTCTCATGAGCTCTTTAAGCATTTCTACTTGAGAGGAATAGTATTATGCCAGAGAAAACGAGTTAGGGGGAGTGCAGGGGGCAGGAAAGAAAGCCAGACCTTGGGCAAGGCCAGGCTGGCCAGATGGGAAGCCGTCTGGGCTTCGATCTCCAATTAGCATCCTCTGCACTTGGAGCTGTGACTGAGTGGCTACCAAGCAGCTGGAAGGGAGCAGACTCACTGGTCAGCTGGTGAATGAGCCCTAATTGGGTGTCAGGCATGCCAGGCCCCACCGGCACCCTTCACCTCCCGGCCAAACTCTCAGAGACCACCACAGAGCACCAAGGCTTGAGAGATAGTTAATTGGTCTGGCCTGCCTGGCAATCCCATCCTATTCTGATACCCTGTCACTCAGCATCCTTTTCTTTTTGTTTGTTTGGTTTTTTTTTTTCCCCAAGGGCTTTTTGGGGGATAAAAATTGCCCATATTCGTGAACAGTTTGCTGGGAACCTTGGGGTGGGAGAGAGCTTGTGTTAAAAGAAGCTCTGGGCACAGACAATTTGAGCACGCATTCCATGATGGCCCCAGTTGTCCTGACTGTGGGGACAACCCTCCTACACACCCCTTCACACTCCTCCTTCTCTGTATTTTTAGACAAGAGTTTCCAAGCCAGCTGGGAGCTAACGGAATGCTTCCTCCTGCCTCTTGCCTGGCAGCCTCGCTGTTCATTTAGGGTGAAAAGAAAAACTAGCTACTTAATTACCCTCCACACTCGAAGGAGGGAGAAACCTCACTTCCCCCACTTCCCCGGAAGGAGGCAGTGTAGTGGTATTTGCTCCGCCCATGACCTTGGGCAGTGCGTGGCGGGGCAGGGGGGCAAAGGAGGCGGCGCTTCTTGCTGTTGTGCATGACCTCTTAAAAGGAAAGGGAGAGGGGGTCACAAGGTCCCTTCTCCCTGCTTCCTGCTTCCTGGTGTGATGGAACTGCTGGATAGATTCACTCCCAGTCAGATCAGAGGATGACTTCAGCTGTCTTCTCGGTTCTGTATTCGTGAGTGTATTTCCTCAATTTATATCCTAATAAATTCCCAAATACTCCTTAAGCAGACTCCTGTGGATTTCTCGCTTTAAGGCAGACATAGGCTTGAACATGTGTGTGGGCACAAATCCATGGTCACCTTTGTGTTCAGCAGCGTCTACATGTGGGTGGGAGAGGTGGTGGCGTGAAGCTGGGATGTGCTGAGCAGGTGAGCAATATCCAGATCTATCCACGCTGGTTCTCCACCCATGTTTTCCCTCCTCACCACCCACCCTCTTTGAGGAAGCCAGCATTTTGCCCATGGCCTCCAGGGGCTAGCTTCCGCCAGGCAAAACCAGAAAGAGCCAGCAAATCTCTGTTTCTGTGTTGTAAGAGCCTGAACCTTTAGGGAACGGGTGTTCTCTGGCTTTGACAAGTGTCCTGGCTGACAGAACTCCTAACCCACTCCCTGGAGGTTGGTGGAGAAATCCCACTTCCACTCTGCTAAGGGCTGGAAAACAGTAAGGCAGGAGACAGCAGGACTGACCCATTTTTATCAGCCCCTCTGAGCGGAGATGCCCAAGCAAATGGAACCAAGAAGAGCGTATGAAACGTCCCTATGTCCAGTATGACCCAGAAATAACAGGAAGTGTATGAGAAGCCCCAGCGAGGTGTTCTGGAAGCTGGTAATCAGAGGGGGAGATGCCAACTGCCCCATCTCTCTCCTAGTGCTTGGTTCTGCCTAAGGACCCAGAATCACAACTACTTGTGGGCAGAGATCCCTAAAGAAAGAAGTTGATGTCTACCCTCAGGCTCTATGAGACAAGGTTCAGAAGCAAAACCTCAATTTTGTAGTAAAAAAGAAAAGCCATAACTTCAGGTAACATGCCTTACACATTATCACCTGTGGCCTTAATGCATGTTCACACACCCCTCCCAGACCTCGCTTAATCATCCTGTCTGAAAGAGCCTTGGCCCTCCATTTCCATCCTTCCCTCAGAGTGTTCATCACTGTCTAACAGCACACCGCTTTGCCCACAGTTGGACCTATGCCTAGTGGAGAACCCAGCAGTTGCAATATTGAACTACTGAATGCTTGAGCACATTGAGTGCTCAATGGCGACACCTGCTGGCAAGCAGAATATTGCCATTCAGCTCTATTAAACATTGTCCTGCTAAGCCAAAAGGCTGGCAAAGGACTTTTCTCGGTACTATAAGTGATAGGGTTTGGAAACGCCAGGCAATGGGGGGGGGGGGGGGGGGACAGGAAATACAGACTGAAGTGCGGGCTTATAGATGAGGTAGACTAGGAGAGAATGTGATACGGTAAGTCTAGTAAAGGACAGAAGGACGTAGTCGACGCCTTGGCTCCCAATAGAGCCACCAAGTCTCAAACTTTGCTTGGCAATCACTCTTTTTTTTTTTTTTTAATTTAGACTATGGATATGCATATATGTCTGTGAGGGTTTGTGTATGTGAGTGCAGGTGCCCTCAGAAGCCAGAGGTGGCAGATCCCCTGGAGCTGAAGTTACAGGAGATTATGAGTCTCCCCCAGTGTGGGTGTCAGAAACTGAACTCAGGTCCTCTGTAAGAGCAGCAAGCACGCTTAACCACTGAGCCCTCTCTCAGCTCCCCCCCCCCTTCACTCTTCTTACATTTAATTTTCCTGGTCTTGTTATTTCAGGTCATGTCTCTCAAAAAAGTTGGTTGGGGACAGACATGATGAAGAGAGAAGGGGGCTGGAGGGAAATTCAGGCCCACTCCAGCACACTCAGGATGAAGGAAGGAGCCAGGAGGGGATGCTTTGTCCTGGCTTTCTCCATCACTTACAGACACTTTGAGGTTGGCCAAGTGATTACCATGTATATCCTTACTGCGTTTACCCAGGACCTTATGAGCAGTAGTCCATAAGCACCACAGTATCCATAAGGAAACCAGTAAGATAAGGAAACCGAGCCCAGTGAGGAAAGTGTCTGGACTCCCCCACAGAGAATCCCGACAGGACCAAGATTCACGCCCAAGTCTTCTCTGACCTTCATCCACTGGTGTTTTCATTCAGTGGTCTTAGTCACAGAGGATTGAAATTTCCTCTGTGGATATGAGGCATAGAGCTCGAAAACAAACAGTAGACCAGAGCAGAGCCTCTGAACCCTAGGATTCTCAGGACCTAGTGGTGGAGAATATACCCCACCCCCAGACAGACAGACTGACAGACACACACACACACACACACACACACACACACACACACACACACACACACACAAGCATTACCATAGTTACTGCTAGTATTAATCTATTTTCTGTCACCGGGTACTTTATAAAGAAAGGGGGTTTATTTAGCTAATAGTTTAGATACTGCATATCCAAGTTGGACAGCCTTGTCTGTTTGACCTCTAGCAAGGGCTCCCTTGGTGGTATCACAACATGGTAAGGAAGTAAGAAGGGAAACAGTCACATGCAGAAAAGGCCATACACATGGGGGTGTCTTTGCTCTTCTTATAAACCCCGTTTTCACAGGAACTAACTCCATGGGACCAGCACTAATCCCTTCGAAGGGCAATGTGCCCAGTGGCTTAATTACCTCGGGGCCTCTTCCAGCCCCTCTCTACATGGGCACTCTGAAGAGCAGGGCTCCAGCCCCTGACCCTGGGGTGAGGGACACACTGCCACAAGCCATCCACAAAGCTGAGCACCTTTCCAGTGTGGTTACCACTTTATTCTTAGAACTTTGATGTTCTCCAGGAGGAGTCAGAAACCCAAGACCTCCCCATCAGGTGCCCACATCCTGGTCTTTTTAACAGGAAACCTCTGAGTGCACCCCTGGGAATGTTTGCCCCAATTCATTATCAAATTGCTTGCAATTATCAAACTGTGCTCCCTTGAGTTGACCTTTAGCTGGGGAACAGCTATATTTAGAGAGGAACCAGCCCTTTGTGATTACCCCACTCCGATTACTTAAAGGTCGGCCGCAGATGTGACAGTTTGATCTGTGGAAAGGGCTGATTCCAGGATCTCCAGGTAATTATCCAAACCAGACAATAATTAGCAAATATTTTCTACAAATGAATCCATCCCCATTGCTCGGCCCCAGAAGGGAGCCCAGAGGCTCACTGGGCTACACACCCATGTCTGTGTGACAACAGTCCTTTCACACATATCTCTTCACACTCTATCAGGAGCTTCATATGTAAGCTTGCTTCACTTGTGCCTCACACCAGCGTTGTAAAACATGGGTTCCCACTCTACAGATGAGGAGACTGAGGCTCTGAGAGGTTCAGTCGAGCTGCCCAGAGTCAGCGTTGACTCCGGACTTCAGCCACACCTCCTGACTTCCTCTTCCTCTTTCCCGTGAAAATCACTCATTCTGCAAACTATTTGAGTGTCTGCTATGCTCCTGGACATGTAGTCAGCTGCATGAAGAAAGGAAGGGCCTAGCAGCGTCCTTGGTGTGCAAACACTTGAGAGGGAGTGGGGACACATGGGTCTCGTGTGACACGTGTGAAGATGCTTCTCGAGCGACAATCCCTCAACTCCAGGGCAGAACTTAGGACATCGGAAGTTAAGAGACACTGAAGGAGGAGTCTGGACGGGGAAGGAGAAAGCACATCAAATGTGATCTGCCAGTGTTCTCAGCACAGCTTAAGTGACAAAGGAGTGAATGAAATGGCACATGTCACTTGAGCCCCTGTGAAGAGGGATTGAGGATATAACCTACATGGAGTTCTGAAAAGGGCAGCATGGTGGGGGGGGGGGCGACCACATTGAGCCCCACTTTCCTGTGGCCCAGAAGTCCCATTTATACCTAGTTTATATTTTGATCTTCCATTCAATAAAGGAGTCCACAGTTTTAAAAAAAATATACAGAAATCATCAGTTCATAAACTTCTTCAGGTTTGAGGTATGTATAAAGTATTGTGTGACTTGACTTTACAATTTCTTATTAAAAGTGAAAAAAAAATAAAGTCATCAATAATATCTTTTTTTAAATTTCCTCTCAACTGACTGGCCAGCCACCAGATCCTAACCAGAGGAAATGATTATTTAAATACTAGTGCTAATAGCAATGATTAATAGCTTCATAGAGGATGTCAGAGATTCTTCAGAGAAATGTGAGTCTCTGTGTTGTCCCCACTACCCAGTGAGTAGGTGCTGAGGGGATCATCTCTCCAGGTGACATCCCCAGAGATCCTGCTGTTCTCAGAGGCAGGTCACACCAAGTCATTCACTTAGGACAAGACACGGACAGAAGAGTGGTTCCACAGGTCCGAGACAGTTCAACTCCAGTGGGGATCCACAGGTGAGAGAGAATGGTGGACCTCAGGAATAGATCAGGAAGTGCTGAGCTGCTTCTAATGCACACACACACATATACACACACACACACACACACACACACACACACACACACACAC